>JAOYMZ010058865.1:0-13194 GCA_025802335.1 Pinguicula primuliflora
TCGGCATTCAGGATTTCGTGTTTCATACTTCGTTTTAAATCTGAGATACATTTACAGTTTTGTATCGCTTATTCTGTGGAACTAACGCTGTGTTTTTCATCTTATAGGATCTGAGCAAGGTCTTAAAGGACCTCACATAGCCCAAGATGAATTGGTGGATTTAAAGTGAGAATATAAGCCACTTGATGGGGAGGAGCAGTGTAGATAGTTTAAGTAGACATTTTTTAACTACTGAATCCAAACCATTTTAGGGAATGCCTAATCTCAGTATTACAAATAACCAAAATCTTGAGGTCCAATTCATATAAATGTGCCATTAGCCTGGTAATCATTTTTCTGGACTATATGGCGAATGAGGAATGAGACCATTTTTCAACAAATAAAACTGTGTTTGTGGATTACGCTAAGAGCTCCAAGTCAATTGGGCTTAGAATATGATATAGAAGAATGAATTAGAAGTCCACTATGTATTTAAATGGTTGAAATAGTCTATGAGCTTCGTGGATTCAATCCAATTCTAAATATGTACGTTCCAACGCAAAAAAAATACATACACCTTCCGTATCAAAAAAAATATATAAATATGCTACTTCAACACATTTAATGGCGTTCACTCCATGTACAGTATATATAGAAGTCAACTCTTGCCTGTAGTAGATTTTTATACATGATATAAGCAAGTTTAATGCAGAATCTACAGCAGTACCATATCGCTGAACTTATTTAGGTCCTCCTCCTCTACGCTACCCTCTGCAAACGCAAAGTCATAATAAACACACCCTGCACTGCACTCCTCTCCTCAGGTGGTTTGGCAGATCTACACTACAGCTCCACGTCTCCTCCATCACGGTAATAAACAACAGTAAGAAAGTGAAAAAAAAACCCAGGAAAAGCTTCTAAGTTCTGTATATATATATGCATGATGCACCAGTTTCGATTCTTCCTGCACACGATCACCATTTCTCACCTCCTCGTTTTCCGCCTGCAGATTCTTCAATTGAGTATACAAATTTCAAAGAAAACAAAAAACTGAGTTTCTCGAGAATCGAGTGTACTGAACAATCTTTTTTGGTCACATCCGTCAGATCTCATATGACGTGAGGAACGCGGCACGATCGCGTCATCTCCTCTCTTCTCCCCCTATTAAACACCCAGAAATCTGTCTAACATACCGATACCGCCGGGGAGAAATGGGGAACTGTCAGGCGGCGGAGGCGGCGACGGTGGTGATCCAGTATCCGGGTGGGAGTAAGGTGGAGAGGATTTACTGGTCGGTCAGTGCGAACGAGGTGATGAATTCGAATCCCGGACATTACGTGGCGATGGTGGTCGCCGCACCGGAAGCGGCGAACGGGACGACGACCGTACGGCAGCTGAAACTTCTACGTCCGGACGATACGCTGCTACTAGGACATGTTTATCGGCTCGTGAGTTTTGAAGGTCTGAAATTTTTTGTTTGATTGTGCTGTGAATTTTTGTCAAGATCCGATCTTTTCTCCTTTCACCATAAAATTCTTTGCTTTCTCAGATGTTCTGAAAGAATTCGCGGCGAAAAAATGTGCGAAACTGGGGAAGCTTTTGGAAAGAGGAGCTCTGAAGATCGAGCAGAGGAAAACAGGGGAATCGAAATCCCGTCCATCTTCATCAACCTCTGCTCCATCCGAGGTAAAATCAAAGCCCAGATAATTAAGTTCGATTATCATAATTACGTGCACCAAATGGGGCCAGAATTTTGGTTCATCCGGACTGAAGAAAGGAACACTTTTTTATATTAAGCCTGAATTGTGGTAGTTATTTTGATGTGTATGCTTGTTTAAGCCTGAAGATTTGAAAGAATTACAGTAACAGGGAAGAAATTTAAAATGTGCGTCGCGTATGCATTTTTCTAGAAGCGGCTCGAAGTGTCAAATCTGATCCATGTTCTCGTCTCTAGTGTTTGTTTATGTATGCAATTATTTTGACCATTCTACATAACGTGTTGTAATATCTTCTCAGATAGAGCACCGCCGCGGCGGGAGCAGCCAAAGCGGCGGCGTGGCGAGGCATACTGGCGGTGGGCAATGGAGACCAGCTTTAAAGAGCATTTCAGAATTTGGAAATTGATCCAGAATGTCTAGAACTAGAAATTCCAAATTAGTTCTCGGACTATATAATAACACCCAAACCATGCTATTTTTGGCTTTTGGAAGCTTACAATATTATTCGGTAACAATAGATGTAAATAATCGCATGTATAACTAATAGAATGTGTATACGCAGAATGATCTATTAATAAAATATGTGTAATCCCAATTACACACAATTATGTACACATCATTATTGATTATTATTATGAATTTTCTAGCGAGGGAATTTTTTTTTTTGGATAATCATGGTATTCGAAACTATTTTTTGGTCTGATTAATTTATGAGATTTATGCAAAGCGAACCTCCACATGGACCGGGTAAGTTTCGGGTCTTTGGCCCGCGGTCGTGATCCCAAAGAATTGTTTGGATCTAGTGTGGATCGAACCTGTGACCTTATTCCTCTTTAAAGACTTAAGTCCCAAGCCTCAACGACTAGGCCAACCCCTTGGGTTACGAGGGGAAGTGGAAGGGTGCACCTTTTCCCTCACGTGTTGTTTCAGCTTTTGTATTTATGAACATGATGGACTTATTTTGCGCAGGGTGTTTATAATTTTAATTGTGCTTATAAGTACCTTTAAAAAATAAAAAAAGTTTTTACGTAACACAAGTATTAATATTTTTTTTTAGAACTCGCACTTAATGAGATACTTTTTTCTTTTTTAAAAATAAGCATGATATTTTTTAATAATATATAAATATAAATATTTTTTATAACCAAGATAACCTTAACCAATATATTTTATTTAATTAAATAGACAAAAGTTATTTTAGTAATTTAATTTTAAGTTTGTTATATACCATTAAAAAAAATTTAAATGACTATTTTTACGTATTTGCGCAAAACACCACAAGTTCTAAAAATAAAAGAAGTAGTAGATTAAGAAGTACTAAAAGAAGTAATAATACTTCTGCGCAAAATAGACCTTAAGAATTAATCCCAAATAATATTGTAAACCCACGATTTAACTCACTTTACTCTCATTCGAGTCACAGATAATTTTTGTGGATTCCGTTCAAATGTGTGTAGGACTCCTCAAACCTCCCTGGAGGAAGCTAAGCTCGAAAGCTGTCTGGCAATTGGCCCAATGGAACTTGTGGAAACGAAAGAACCGTATAATCTTTCAGCAGGAGGACTGGAATCAAGAATAAACACTTGAGCATGTGAAGTTGAGCCTATGGCTAAGTCTTCGACGACACAACTTACTCGAGACAGCTTATTCCTTTGTTGATTGGTGTCTGGAACCACAGCTCTGCCTCGGTTCCACGATCTCTCCGGCAATTACATGATGATGGCGTGATTTGAACAAACATGCAGTACTGCACGTGTTAAATCTGAAGAAATTGATTTGGGGATTTAAAAATCACGAGCAAATGAGTTTGAGCGAAATGTAACAACATATATGCAAAGGAGATTGGACCATACATTGTAAATAGCCCATTTGTAAATTTTACAATTAATAAAAATAATATTACCTATCAAAAAAATCTGTGTGAGACCCACACCTGTATATGTAAGAATAGCAGAGGAGTGTGTGTTTTGCATGGGATGCATCGCCCCCCATAATCGATAAAGTATTTGTGATGGGAATAAATGTTGAACCATGGTGTACAGTGGTGCCGATAAATAGAGTTTTTTAATCATACAACACCAGCGCAGCACGTCATAGATAGGAAAGGTGGTAAGTTGCAATTGCAAATACTTATGAGAAACGCGTTATGGTACAAAATTACATTAACATGTAAACATTAATATTGGGTCATGGTCTAAAACATAAAGAAACAAAAGTATTTTATTTTACCGTAATGTTGCAACTACAAGCACCTACACATTTTTATACAACTTTTACTTTTACATCTAGTAGGCAACTATTGTGGTAGTTCATGTAAGAACACCGTGACTTCTATTTTAGCAATAAAACAATTTGGCATCAAGTTTGGCATAGAACATTGATAAATTATGGCTGGAAGCATGCTTTATGGTTGATGATAAACTTCACTAAATTAACACATAACAGAATCCAACCAATTTAAAGTTCGGAGTTCATGCATTAATCTACAAATAGATATCACTATATCATGCTAACACATTGAGCAACGTCTCAACTTTGACCACGATTCAAACAATATCTTCTTTAATTAATAGAAAATATAACCCAAAATACAACTGCACTTTTTATCTTCAATACTTGCTCGGAATAATGAGCATCCTATTAAATAAAGAGACAAATCAGAATTGTGGGTTGGAACTTAAGGATATTAGAAGTACTAACTCTAAAACATGAATAGAACTCGGTTCCAAATGTTACATGCTACCAACTAAGGAAACAAAATGGTATGCAAAAGATATCATCCCAAATAAAACATGTGTAATCCCAATTACAATAACACGTATACACAGTCTATTGATTACACATAATCATGTACACATATCATTATTGATTATTATTATGAATCCTCCAACGAGGAAGAGTGGAAGGGTGCACCTTTTCCCTCACGTGTTGTTTCAGCTTTTGTATTTATGAACATGGTGGACTTATTTTGCACGAGGAGTTTATAATTTTAATTGTGCTTATAAGCACAATAAAAAAATAAAAGAGTTTTTGCGTAATACAAGTACTAATATATATATATTTTTAGAACCCATCTTTACTTAAAAATAAGCACCTCATGGGATATTTTTTTTATATTTTATAACCAAGATAACCTTAACCAATATATTTTATTTAATTAAATAGATAAAAGTTATTTTAGTAATTTAATTTTAAGTTTGATATATATCATCAAAATAAAATTTTAAATGATTATTTTTAAGCATTTGCGCAAAACACCACAAGTTCTAAAAATAAGAAGAAATAGTAGAAGAAAGAATAATAAAAGAAGTAGTAATATTTTTGCGCAAAATAGACCTTAAGAATTGATTCCAAATGATATAGTTCACCCACAATTTAACTCACTTTACTCTCATTTCTAGTCACAAATAATTTTGGTGGATTCCATTCAAATGGGTGTGGGACTCCTCAAACCTCCTTGGAGGAAGCTAAGTTGGAAAGCTGTCTGGCAATTGGCCCAATAGAACGTGTGGAAACGAAGGAACCGTATAATCTTTCAGCAGGAGGACTGGAATCAAGAAGAAACACTTGAGCATGTGAAGTTGAGCCTATGGCTAAGTCTTCGACGACATAACTTACTCAATACAGTTTATTCCTTTGTTGATCGGTGTCTGGAACCACAGCTCTGCTTCGGATCCACGGTCTCTCCGGCTATTACTTGATGATGGCGGGATTTGAACAAACATGCAGTACTGCAGGTGTTAGATATGGAGAAATCGATTTGGGGATTTGAAAATCATGAGCAAATGAGTTTGAGCGAAATGTAGCAGCAGAGTTGCAGAGGAGATTGGGCCATACATTGTAAATTGTCCATTTGTAAATTTTACAATTAATAAAAATAGTATTACCTATCAAAAAAATGTATTACCTATCAAAAAAAATGTATGTGGGACCCACACCTGTGTGTGTAAGATTAGGAGTGGGGTGTGTGTTTGGCATGGGATGTATCACCGCCTCATAATTGATAAAGGAGTTTGTGATGGGTATAAATGTTGATCCATGGTGTACAGTGATGTCGATAAATAGAGTTTTGTAATCATACAACACCAACGCAGCATGGCATAGATAGAAAAGGTGGTAAGTTGCAACTGCAAAAACTTATGAGAAACACATTATGGTATAAAATTACATTTAACATGTAAGCATTAATACTGGGTTATAGTCTA
Organism: Pinguicula primuliflora; assembly: GCA_025802335.1. Lineage (NCBI taxonomy): Eukaryota > Viridiplantae > Streptophyta > Magnoliopsida > Lamiales > Lentibulariaceae > Pinguicula > Pinguicula primuliflora. Next base: position 5,903 of record JAOYMZ010058865.1, read on the forward strand.
AAACAGAAAGAAACAAAAGCATTTTATTTTACCGAAACGGAATATTGCAACTACAACGACCTACACATTCTTATACAACTTTTACTTTGACGTCTAGTAGGCAACTATTGTGGTAGTACATGTAAGAACACAGTAATTTCTATTTTAGTAATAAAAGCAATTTGGCATCAAATTTGGCATAGAACATTGATAAATTATGGCTGGAAGCATGCTTTATGGTTGATGATAAACTTCACTATATTAACACATGACAGAATCTACGGAAATAATCTCCCAATCCTGTTTATTGGTGGGGGTATGATTGCGTACATCTTACCCTCTCCAGACGCTGCCTAAGGGCGAGATTTACTGGGTATGTTTGGTTTGATTTGGTTTTAGAATTCAACCAATTTAAAGGTCGGAGTTCATGCATTAATCTACAAATAGATATCACTATATCATGCTAACACATTGAGCAATGTCTCAACTTTAACCACGTAAAAGATTCAAACAATAGCTTCTTTAACTAATAGAAAATACAACCCAAAATACAAGTGCACTTTTCATCTTCAACACTTGCTCGGTATGATGTGCATCCTATTAAATAATGAGACAAATCAGATTCGTGGGTTGGAACTTAAGGATATTAGAAGTACTAACTCTAAAACATGGATAGAACTTGGTTCCAAATGTTACATGCTACCAACTAAGGAAACAAAATGGTATGCAAAAGACATCGTCCCAAATTTTATCTGCGGCCTATTAAGGAATAATGTAAATCAGACCCTTGTTAGACCTTCAAACACTACAATGGAGATGGATCACCAATGTGGATGCTCATTGTGGATGCTGAAACAAAGATGACTGTGCGAAGTAGTAACAAAACTTTAAGGAATAATGTAAATCAGACCCTTGTTAGACCTTCAAACACTACAATGGAGATGGAACACCAATGTGGATGCTGAAATAGAGATGACTGCGCGAAGAATTAACAAAACTTTAAGAGCAAATGATAATGAGACAACAGCGAACTGCATAATATGTTGACAATGAAAACACAAACAATGAAAGTACAGTGAAAACACTTTGGTTACCACTGACAATCGAAAAATTGCATGTATTAGAGTTCAAATGCTAGCCAAACTAAATAGTAATATGGAAAAGAGTGCATAAAACTATGAGTAGAAGATAGCAAAACAATGAGTAATTAATATGGGAACCATTCCTTAAAACATAAATTAAAAAATATTACTATGAACTAAAACATCATAATATAAATATCATCATCCCATTTTTTTGCATACAATGGAAGCCAAAGTCATTACAGATAAATGCTAACTCAAATAGATTAAAGCAAAAATTGCATCACGGCGGCTCAAAACAGTGGAGATCCTGGGATGACAGATTACATGAAGATGGTTGCTGTTTACTGACATGCTGGCTGTGTGGAGGGCTGGATATTCCTTCAAGGAAACTTGGCATGACATCAAAGATTTGCATATCTATAGATATGCACAATAATGCCCATTCTGACATGCAATCTGCCACCATGGATGATGACCAATGGGTCTGAAATGATCTCATCACTCATATGCGTGCAACAAATGAGACATATCATGAGCTGATGCAGGAAAATTGGAATGAGCAGGAAGCAAACACTGATGCGAGTATAGCCTGGAACAAACTGCTACCATCTAAGGTGAGTAGTTTCACTTGGAGACTAATCCAAAACAAATTGCTAACAAGGGATAATTTGGGACTGAGGGGAATCAACTTACCTAAAGATGCATGTCCTCTCTATGAAATTTACCTTGAAACTAGAGACCATTTATTGATTGAGTGCAACATCTATAGATCAATTTGGAGAAGGATCATGCAATGGCTCAATCTTCCACCTTGCCAGCATAGTGATGCATTAGACAATTTGAAGAATTTCTGCCAAATACAAAACCAAGGGTGGTCGGCAACATACCTAAATGCTATATGGCAAATAGTCGTCTGAAAAATCTGGTGAATGAGAAATGCCAAAGTCTTCGAACAAGCGGATCCGAACCCAGACGCTGAAGCCGAATGGATAATGCTGAACCTATGGCTCATCCTTCAAGCAGCCGGAAAAATTGAGAAAGCATCGACGTGCGGCAATTGGTGTAACACCCCCGAACTATGCATAAGGAGATGAAAATCGAAGAAGAAATTGATGAATGGAATCGAGAGATCGAGAACCGTTTTTGATCTTCTTTTTTTTTTCGGGTCGAAATTGTACGATTCCTGGAAAAAACGAGAATGTAAATATGCATAGTAAAAGTACTATATATAAAACATTACATACCAAAATAAAAAAGTTGGGGGAGCTGATTGAAAATAAAATTGGGTTTTGTTGATTGAAAGTGTGCTTGGATTTAGGGGATTTGGGGAAAATGTCAATATTGAAGATTCATCGTATTGTTGTTGCTGTTGCTACATCCTTCGACGGTTGACCTGTAAGCTTGCCTCAAATCTTCTGAAAAATTGCTGCATCCTTTGACGGTTTGCAGATGTTTCTGAGCCTAGAGTGCTGGAGTTGTCTCCGAGCTTGATGGTTGAAGAATCTCCAGGTTCGAAGCCTGGGATTGCAGTGTTGTGTGCGAGAGTTGAAATTCATGGTTTGTCAAGGCCTAAACATTTGCACAAGTTTGCAAATTCTTTGAAGGTAAAAGTTGCGTATATAAACCAAACTCCCCGGGTGCCAAATATTGAGGTGTGTTTTCACAGGTGAGTTGATGTAACCAGACTGAAATTATGTGAATGGCAACTGCGGTTTGGTTCTTATGTTGCTCATTCTGTCTGTTGTCTGCAAGCTTTGGAATAGCTCATATTGAATGTTACCTAAACTTTACAGGAATGTATCTCTCGGGATAGGAAAGTGCCCTCACAATCACTGGGAAAAGCTAAGCAAGGGATTGTGGTTTAGACCAATGTCTCCTTTTGATGACAAAATCTTAGACATAAGGGTTGCAAAATCTTATTCAACCTGTCTTCAGGTTTCTCTTGATGAAGGTTTGTTCTCCTTTATCCTGATAGGTTGAAGGTTTGTTCTCCGTAATCTATTTCTTATTCCCTTCTGTTGAGATTGCTTAGATCCTGGCTATTTTTGTAACTTTTTTACTTGAATTTGATGTTGTTTGCAGTGCTTTTCTTTTACAGAATAACTTTCCTGGTTTTGGGAATAGTTTTAATGGCTTTCGCTCCGTGGCTTAGCAAGTCACTGACTTTCTACTATGGTGGTGCGATGACAATAGGGGTTCTTCTTCTTCTCGTGATATTGATTGTCCTATTCCACGTATATAAGGTTCAGAATTTGTATAGTTACATAAGGGTTTGTTCTATGGTTTACAGGAGTTGAGCACTAATGTATTGAAGAAACATACTAATTCATGAAACGGTTTGCGGACTACAATATGCATTCATGTTTTGAGTACATTGCAATATTCGCACATTATCTCGCACTATACTTATTCAGTCTATGGGCACACTAATTATATTTTCAATGTTAATAATAGGGGATGAAGCTTCTTCTCCCAACAGGTCGGAGTTCACTGTCCGTACTTCTATACTCATTCTACGTATGTATCAGTACATCCTATGTTCATTTTCATGTGACTTTATATGAGAATTCATACATCTGAAGGTCCTGTGAAATAAATTATCATTATTCCAGATTGGCATGGGATCTTTTCTACTTCGTTATGTGCCAAGCTTGCTGCGATCACTAGTGTCTGCAATTGGATTTCCCGACGACACGCACCATCATGTATGTTCTCAGAAGTTTTGATCAGTACTCAACTTGTTGCATATTATTGAGACCCTCATTTAGTGTTTATTGTTTCTCAGCTGGCAACAACTCTGTTAGTTGTCTCCCAGCACTTTCTCGAACACTGATCTCGATACATCCTTTCTTGGTCTTGTCCTTAGTTCAACATCACGAAAAATCTTGCAGGAAATCACGCAGGCCGATCAAGATCAATGGCGAAGAACCTCTTGATCTTCATACTTCACCAGCTGACAAACTGGATACTCCTCTTCAAGGTCGATCTTCTTTCATAACATGACAATACCAATACTCGAAACTCATCAAGTAGTCGGTCATGAACATATTCTGGCATACTTGAATACCTTGTGCAATGTAATATGACGTTTGATGTCCACAAATTGTACGTTGATTGCAGGTCCAACCGACGAACCATGTAGAGTGTTGTCTGAAACCAACACTTTCTATTCCTCCTTCCATCGAATACCTGACCGAATGAATGAAGCTGACGAAGGCTGAATGGAAATCCTTCACAAGGGACTACACAAGAAAAGCTCTGGCAGATCTCTTCTCCTCACCGGATTTTAGCAACTGGGCAGTCTCCCATGCAGATAGCCTGACCTTAGTAGCAGCACAGAAGAGAGAAACTGCCGTTAAGACCAGAGGATGGTTCAATTGGTTATAAATTAGATATCCATGACTCTTTCTTTGAATCATATAAGATCTTGTGTTGCTTCCTTTCTTTAAATTCTGTAAAACTTACTTAACTCATCAGTTGAGCTACTCGGATTCGATAAACGAACGAATACTGCAGAACAGTAAACAGAATTTGTGCCGAGGAGGCCAGCAGTCAGCATCCTCACCCCATCCCCGAAGTTTAAATTTTTTTTCTAGATCTATAGTTTTTTACACCCACCAAATATGCAAATTTAGGGTACGCCCAACATAGATTCCGTTCAGTTTGCTGTTTCATTAGCTGAGCTGAAGTATCGGAAGCTGAGTTGGCCGCAAGAGCTGATCCGCAAATTGCTGATAAGGCTACGGAGAAGTTCCACTAATGTTCTGCAGGACGCAGAGAGTAAGCAAGCTTACATTACGCAATTGCTAGTTGGATATAAATGCATTCCAATTGTGGATTCTAATGATGGTCTGGTATTAAGCAGAGGGATCTACTAATGTTTCATAAGGTATCTCTCAGTTTTCACTTCTCATAATCAGATGCTAAACGAAACAGTAAGCAAATGCAAGATACAATAACGAAAACAAGAAAAGATTCAAGCTTTATGAATCCTATCAAATCAATCCAAAATGGATCTCTCTCAGATTTTTTTTAAAGCAAGATTTCTTTTGCATTTATGAATCCTATCAAATCAATATACATCCAATGCTCCTTTACATTGTATTTTCTGAAGAGTAATGTGCCCCGATGGTCATTGGAAGAACAAGAGTCCTCTTGTGTCTTATAATGATGTAAATCCATATGTGACGGTCGCGAAAATAAGTAGAACAAAGAAGTTTAGTTGGAAAACTTAGGAAGAGTTTACACTAAGATATGATGATGTAAAACTAAGAAAAAAAAGGTATGTACAGGCAATTATAGATATGGCAAACTCAATCAATGAGTGCATGAAGAATATTATCCAAATTCATCTCAGTGTTAGGACTTTATAGAGACTCCTCTAAGAATCAGGCCTGAAATCCAATTGCTAAAAAGGAGAAGAAACCATCACAACGAAGATCCCTTTTTCTTTCACTTGTGTTTAGAGTATGCATGTTTGATGATTCTATGAGTAAACCCCGATGACAAAAGGAGAATGCATCATTAACGGATCATCTGAGCTGCAATTTTTTGCAATATATTCTCTGCATCTGATAATCAGGAACTAACTACCATCACAACAATATCATCTTCACTAGTCACATGAAAGTCGTATAAAAGAGAAGGAAATAGTTCATCAAAAGACTCATCTTTCATTCTAATACCGCAGTTGCTCCAGCTTCTTTGAGCTTCGCCAGTATCTTCTCTGCCTCCTCCTTCGTCACCCCCTTCTTAACCACAGCAGGTACTTTCTCCACCAAGTCCTTGGCTTCTTTCAGGCCCAAATCGGTAAAGGACCTAATCTCTTTAATTACCTTAAGTTTCGCTGCAGCTTCGAATTTCTCCAATTTCACATCGAACGCCGTCTTCTCTTTCGCGGCTTCCGGGGCGGCAGCCGCGCTACCGGCGGCGGAGGAAGGGGGCTGCATGGTCGGTGCCGTGGGAGCGAAGCGATGGAGGCCCATCTTGTAGCTTGATAGGACGACGTAATCATGACGCTCGATCTTGTTTAGATCCAAAAGCACGTCGGCGATTCTTTCCAGCTTCTCAGTTCGAGTCTCCCCCACCGTGCAGAGAGGCCGGCAACGGAGGCAAAGGGTTCTTGCCAAAGAATTGGATGAAATTCTGGAAACTGTAGAAGACATTATTGGCGAGTAGAGAATCAGAATATGTGAGGAACCGAGAGAAACCAAGTAGAAAAATGGCCAGACATTCGCCGGAGTAAGGAAGCAGTGACGGCGAGGAAGTATCCAGCAGGAGTTGGATTTGGGAGAACGGAGAAACCCTCGAGATTGAGAGGGCAAAAATGAATCCGAAATGTGGTTTTGCTTAATTTCAACTGAAATGATATTTAGATTTAATTTGGAATGATGATACATGTACATAACCTACATAATGTCGTTTTGTATAGGTATTTTTAAAAGTGGATTTCGTTTCATATAAGGGTAATTTTGTCATATTTATCAAAACGATATCTAACTTAAATAATTATAACACAAAACGACATTATGTACAGATTATGTACAAAATAATTATGTACATCTAATATTTCTCTTTAATTTTTTATACATAATTAAGTAAAATGCATAAAATGACATCGTTTTGTACTATAAAATTTGTGTTTTTCAAACAAAATGACATTGTTTTACTACGTACTAGAATATTGCTCGTGACTGAAGTCACTGGTACGCAAAATTACCTGTGTCTGAAGTTAAAATTACTCGTGCAAAAACGTAAAATTACCTATGTCTGAATTTAAAATCACTGATACGTAAAATGACCCGTGTCTGAAGTTACTGGTACATAAAATGACCTGTGTCTGAAGTAAAGCGAAAACATAAAATGACTCGTTGCTGAAGTTAATATTACGGGTAGCGAAAACATAAAATGACCTGTGACTTAAGTTAATATTACTTTAGCTATATTTATTAGTATTGGATATTTAATTTTGTATAAAAAAATTAAGTACTATTTTTATTTCTTTAATTATAATGGACAAAAGGAATTAATAAAATGATTGAATTACTTCGTCTCAGAAAAAAACTCGTCTTTGACAGGGGCCCGTGAGGATCAATAAAAATTAAAAATATAGAAAAAAATGCCAATAGTGCGCCTATAAACTGGTGTGGCGTTGAAGAAATCTCGAATCTAAGCCTAATTTATAGGTCCGGATTTTGTGTGGTTGCGCATAAAAATTAATTTTAATCT
>JAOYMZ010058876.1:0-13194 GCA_025802335.1 Pinguicula primuliflora
AAATAGTAGGTACAAGAGAGTCTTCTCTAGAACATCTAGAGACTAACCAACACCGGAGATCTACCCAAAAATATTTCTCCAATATTTTTGTCACTCCCCCAATTTAGGAACACCCGAAATAACTCAAAACTCTCACAGAAGAAATTCATCTTCTCTTCTTCTTCACCACTCGTTGGTGTTGTGCTGGTTGTATCTAACGAAGCTGAACAATTGCCTCTATTTATAGGCAAATGGGACGAAAGAAGACAAGCTGCAAACTTTGAATAAGAAGCAACACGTTGTCCGACAACCAACCTTGAATAGCCGCCAATCTTGAAAAAAAAACTTCTTCTTGCAATTATTGATGTGGCCCAAGTGAGAGGGACAATACAACATCACGTGCCCCGCTAAAAAATCCATTCCCACTGTATTTTTTTAATATATAATACAATTAATTCTTATTAAAAGTATTGATTTTATTAGTTTGTATATTAATACAATATAATAATGTTATTTTCAAAGTTCTTAATTTTAAAATATTTATTGATTTTAATTTATATTGATTGATTCTGATATGATTATACCATAATAATGATGTAATTTTATCTGAGAATTAATTTTTTATGATATGATTTCATTTTGTTTGGTTTGATTTGGTTTTATGGGAATATCCAAAATGCTAAGTCTCTTTTCATAAATACTATCATAACTAGCTATTACCAAATAATAAATGTTTTTTGAACTAATTTTTTTATTAAAAATATATATGACTCCAACAATATAAAAAAAAAATTGTTGGAATGGTTAGATTATGTATGTACTTGACACCGTTTTAAATCATTAATAAAAGTTTTCTTTCTTAAAAAACAATATAAAAAATTTAAAAACATTTCAATTTAGTGCACTTACTTTTATTTATATTATTTAAATATTAATTATCATTCATATATTTTTTGAAAAATTATGTACATGATATTGATATCGTGCTCCCTTAATATTTTTCTGTATCATTCTGCAAGTAGAATGGAATGTCAGCACATTCTGGCAAAATCAGCGAATTGAACTATGGTTCGCCAAGCAGTGGCGGACCGTCGGGGTGCGGGAGGGGTGCATCCGCACCCCCTAAATTTTTTTTTCTTGGACATGCACCACTCCGCACCACCTAATTAGACCCCAAATATCTTTAGAATCCGCACCCTATGTGAAACGCACCCCCTAATAATACCCCCAGGATCCGCCACTGTCGCCAAGAGATGGATCTTATCGGTAGAGATGAACTCTCAGATCCTTCTGGCTGCAGTCCTCGAAACCCATATCCTGGCCTTAGCTGATGGCTCTCATTACTTCCTTCCGCAAAACTGCGAGCAAAATTGGAGGGATATGGGCTGGTGGAGGTTCTGCTACAACAATTACGTTTTGACGAACGTCGTATCTGCTGGCGAAACGGAGGAGGAAGGATTTGTCTCGGTGGAAGTTCGATCGGCTGCATCAACGACATTTCCTGTTCGATACAATGTATTGTTTGTAGAGGCCAAGTGGTGTTTGAACAGACCAGTCCACAGGTGATGCTCTCTCTACGAAGGTGTTGGGGTGAAGGTGTGAAGTATGCGAAATGTAGGGTTATTTGAGCAAATGGGAACTTAGGGTATGATTTGTAAAAACTCAAAACTTGTAAATATTATACAATCCTGAAAATATTTTGGAATACTTCTGTTTAAAAAAATCTAAAAAAATTAGTAAAAAATATAATAAAAACTAATAGTACGAATACAACATATTAACATAGATAAGTTGTTACGAAAAATATTTTAAATACAGAATTAAAAAATTTGCATAAAATAAAATAACAACACCAATACAACATATTTGATGTGTTTTTGTTTAAATATTTCGGAATACAATTATTGTATACAAATTTGAAATGATTAAAATCGATCAGATTGTTTTCGTAAATGACAATACAAACAAAATATAATAAAATAAATCAGTAAAAAAGTGACAATACATACACCAATAAATTTGATAAGTTGGAACCAAAAATATTTTAAAATATGGTTGTTTTAAAAAAAACCTTATAAATTAAGTTAAATTTTATGTTTTAAATTTTTAACGATATTTAAAAATTTTAATTATTTGTTCATTAAAAAAACTTTTAAATTTGTTTACATCTAAAAAGATTTTTTAAATTTTTACTTTTAAATATTTTTCAGATTTTATAAATTATATTAAAAAAATATTTACTAAAAATAATAACAAAATAATGAATTAATGTCCAATTTTTATTTAAAATACTTCGTCATCGAAAAAATTTATAATCCTGGATTTCATAATCCAAAAGAATAAATTTGAATCTAAATCAACCTTTCAATTGTCACCTTTAAAACATAACATTAGTTCCGGAGTCTACATCGCTTAGACACCAGAATTTGAGAAATACTAACTAGTGGATTCTTGTGTAGACAATTCATAAATCTGTTCTAAATGAGATCAAATATATTCCAACAGCTGAGAGAATCCAGAAAAACTTTTTCTGGAATGAGAAAAAAAATGAGACAAGAGTGCACTGGGTTAAGTGGAATAAACTAACACAACCTTGTCATGCAGGTGGACTTGGAATCAGAGATTTGGAGGCTTTTAATCAAGCAATGATTGGAAAGCTTGGATCTAGAATACATGAAGACAGCAACCCCTTATGGAAACAAATACTGCGTTCAAGGTATGGAAAACAAGGAAGCATCACATTAGGGAAAATCAGAGAGCTGAAAACAGATGCGGCCACAAGTCAAAACAACACAAGAGGAAGAAAGCCAACACCATGGTGGAAAGAGACTAAAAAATTACTAATACAACCATGGTACCAAGAGCTCTGGAAGCTGAATATAGGTCGTGGAAACAGCATCTTGTTCTGGGAAGAGCACTAGATTGGAGACCACCAACTATCTACCATGTACCCTCGTCTATTCAGGAAATCAAAACACAAGAAGAGCACAATTGCAGAACTGGGAACATGGGAAGCACGACAATGGAAAGAATGGGAATGGACAAGACCACTAGACCAGCTTGAAGAGGCAGCTCTACAACAGATGACACATTTACTATCTACATCAACGATGCAGGAGCAAACTGGTGATACATGAAAAGTGGAAATCAATGGACAGATGGGATATGTAGTCAAGAAATGCTACAATCTGCTAATGCAACACACAGTAATTGAATGGCAAAATCGTGACAAGGAAAAGCTAAAACAAGGCAAATGCAGGTAAGTGCCAAAAAGCATAGAAATTTTCATCCGGAAGCTACAACAGAGAAGACTACCAACACAATCAATTTGCAAAATAGAGGAATCATTCATCAAGACACACTCATCAAGTGCTACGTATGTCGAGAGCAAAAAGAGGATGAGGGGCATCTATTTACCACATGCAAATTCGCAATGGAAGTCTGTGAACTGCTGCTAAACTGGCTGGACATCTCATCTGTGACGCAGCCTCCAACATTACAGGATTTCAGTGGCCAAAGACCGAATCAAATTGCAAGAGAAATATGGAAAATTTTCTTGATAGCTGCAAATTGGGAAATCTGGTTAAATAGAAACCAAACTCATTTCTCAAGAATGAAAAAAAAATGCAACTCAATCATTCAGGAAGATACAAGAACTCACCTGGATATGGCTAAAAACGCGATGGAAGGGATGGAAGGCGGCGAGTGAAGCAACACAGACACAATTGTCACAGTGGCTGAGGCCTGAGGAAGGGCAGGCCGATCATCATGTTGGAAAATCCGTCGCGGCAGGTGGAGGAAGAGTAACCAGACCTCCGACATCAATGGCTCAAGATTGGAAAATGAAAACATTGTAACAAGGCCGGGTCATGGGCCGAAACAAGAGGGCTAGGACCCAACTATGTATATATGTAAATAACTTTTTTCAAAAAAATAATAAAATCAATTACTTATCAAAAAATATATATATATTCCAACAGCGGGAGCTAATTGTACAATAATTGTACTCTTAGCATTTTTGCCGAAATCTATCTATACGCACAAATATCGGACATAAATTATAGACATACAGTATTATAAGGAAAATACTAATTATACCATTTAATTTGATTACCTTACTAAATCCCATAATTGGACAAAAATTATCGATCACACTTTTATTGTTTATATTTAATCATTTTTTATGTGTAGTATGATTGTTGGCATATATATTTTATTAAAAGTATATCAAATATTGCACATATAACATTATTCATATTATAAATTACGAAACCGAAAGACCAAAAATCATATAAAAATGTGAAAATGATTCTAAATGCCCTTTTTCTGTAACGTCCGCCGACAATCGTGGGCAGGGCAAAATACCCACATGATTAACTCCCTAAAAGACAAAAATGAATTAATAATAAATCACTCCGTTTACTAAAAAAAAGGATTTAGAAAATTAACAATACATATTAACTCCATTTAATCGTAAGTATGGCGGGTTGTCGTACTAGTGCCCACCTTCCGGTACACCATGTGCCCTCAGCGCACCGTCGACGTTGGTACCACATATGGCCATAGACGGAATAAAATAGCAATTGTTTCAATAAAATTATCATGAATGGCTTAAATTCAATAAAAAAATTTGCCACCTATTTTTTGAATTATTGTATCGAGATTAATACTAATTCCTAAATAGCCATATATTTTGATTTTGACATTTTGAGAACCAAAATATAGATCATTTATTTTAATTTAATAGTTTTGCACTCAAAACCTATATTTAGATTCTCTTAGTTTAGTCACGTAGCTAGTTTATAAAAATATTCTTTTAGTTTCTCTTAATTGCAATGGTTCAATTCGGAAGTAGTCTCGATACGAGAATTAGTCACTGATTCTGATTTTGACGTCAAAATTATTGTTTTGGGTGACTTTCAAGGTGTCCAACACATTCTCAATGGAAATGAATGGGACCCCTATCATCAATCTTATTTTAATTATAAATGATAGCCAATCTTAGTAAACCCTAATATGAAATTATAGTGTGTAATCCAACATCTTAACCGTGCTACAAACCCTTGAAAAGCTGAAACTAGGTTCCTTGATTTCATTCCATTACATTAATTATTTGATGCCCACATTTTCAGGATGCCACCCATATTTATTCTATGTTTTTTTATTAAACAATATTTTCTTGATAAATAATTAAGCAAACATTTGAAATTAATTCCTTGATTGACGCAGGATTAATTATTTGATGCCCACATTTTCAGGATGCCACGTTCCACCTTTGAGGTTGGGAAAAGGATACAACCTAAAACGAACGAGAATTTTTTTAATTATATCGAATTAATCAAATGAAATAAATCTTGATTTAAAAATGGAACAATAGACCAAATTAGGAAAAGAATTAAATGAGACTGAGAAATGAGAGTCATCTGCGCCACGTGAGCGGGCCGACGGCAGCACGTGACAGCGGCAATCTGTAACTGTGTGTGGATAAAAAAAAATTACAACCACAGCAGTTAGCAGTAGTTAGTTAGTTAACCAAACCAGGGAGGAATTATGCAGTTAACCATGGTCAAGTAAATCGTCAAACTTACTTCAGTCCAGACGTGAAATGGAAGCTCAGGGTCCAGGGAGCTTGGTTGGAGTTTTGGCAGTTAGTTAACGGACGTTAAAACTAACGTTTTCTGATAGTCTATAAAGCGAGCAGAGCCGTTATGGTTGCCTACCGTTTCTTCGTCCTCCTCCCCTGGCCTGGCCTTGTCTCAAGAGTTCTCTGTCTGTCTCACTTCTTTCACCTTGCCAGTTCGATTCCTCTTCACACACTACTCTACTTTGTTGTGTCGTGTTATCGGCAATGTCAGTGGTTTCAAAGAAGGGGGCGGGGTCTCTGCTCTGTTTACTGTTGCTCGTGCTGATCGCTGCAGCTGTAATCAACACTCGCGGAGATGAACCTTCGATTTGGAGGTTTATATGTAGTCTTTGTTCTTTGTCCTGATTTATCAAAATGTGCAGAGATTTTTTTTCGAACCTTGTTTTTCTCTGATTTGCTCGGGCATTTGCTCTTACATTTTGATTTGGGAAACATGGATTCTTATTTACTTTTAGAAAATTTTATGAAAATTTAATTAATTTTCTTCTTTCTTTTTATCCAGCGGTACAGAGAAACAGCAGCTGCAGAACTCGCCAAACTCAACAATGGCGGCAGAGTGAGTAGCTATTTCTTTTTTTTCTTTTTCTTTTTAAAGTTTATTTACCTTTAGTTCTACACTATTGAAGCCTAATCCCAGCCGTCCAGACTTTCAGTCTTCCATTGTCACAATATGGAAATTGGGAAGCATTAATCCTAACCGGTCAAGTCCTGTATTTATGAATCATTATAGATCCCAACCGTTTGTTCGGCTTACACGGCCTTTCTCCTCGGATTCCGCCGGGCAGGCCGGAAGCCACTGGTAATAATTTAAACCATTTCTCCTCTTATCACCGTTGCCAAAATTACCATAAAGTGCACCTAAAGCGAAATGCAGTTGTTAGTTGATTTTGATTCTCTCGAGGAAATCACTTTTAGACGGTTTTGACCGTGAGATTTGTATGTATAATGTATGTATATATGGCACTCGTCCACTACACTACCGTGAGCAACCTACGCTAGTCTGCAGTACTGCGCCTTGTGCGTGCACTTTTGGTATAATTTTCTGGTTATTCACGTCTCGGAAACCTCATTCTCCCCTACTTTGACGCCCTAATAAATATGATTACCGTAATTGTCTAATTCCGTTGAACTCTGCTATTGTCGGTGGCTGTACCTGACACACCATGTGAGTGATAGTTGTTACCATTTACCAATTCCTTGCATTTTAATACAATTGGAAAATCAAAAGCAAGCTTTTGCCACAAAACAAAAGGACCAGTAGGTGACCCATAAAAGTTTTGATGGGTTGTCGGCGTTGTTCAGATCGGAGGGCACTACTAATGAGGGAGCTATCAATGAACATGCCGTGGAAGACCCGGATGAGGTTGCAAGAATCGTTGAAATGTGGGTGATCTCTCTCTCTCTCTCATACTTTACCCCTTTATTTTTTTCAACTGTTATTTCTGTTTCAAGAATTGTTGGATGGTGTATTTCTATGGAGTCGGTAGCGATGGTGTTGTCATAAATGGTTTCAGTTCGCACGATGCGGTTTAGCTTGCAAGAGTTTTTCTTTTTTCTTCTTGCTGTGGTCCATTGAGATTGAATGCCTCTGCGTTTTAGAGCTGGCCTTTCCCAACCCACATTCCGTATACATACCGTCGGTAAACTTTTATTTATTACTGATTCGGCTTTTTTGGTATATTTCTCTTTCCTACTGTGACCGGTCTTGTTTTTTTAGTCTCATCCTAATTTTATTTCCATTTCCTTCCTGACACATTCAATAAGAAGCTGGGGATCTTGGTCCTCCTGCTTGCTTGCTTTTGGCTTTTTATGGTTTATTTCAGTTTCAGTTCGTCCACATGCATCTAGCTAGATTAGATCCATGTTTCCACAGTATAATAATTGTCATATATTCTCATTCGAGTATGAATTTCGTACGGCTAACAGGGAAATGGAAGTTTACTGCTAGTTAATTATAATATATTTATGGAGAAGACTTTGGTTGGTTGGTGCTTGCTGATTGTTTTTCCCATATAGAATACTCCCGTTTTATAAAAAGTGCCCCTTGATAGCTCTATCCGGTATCAGTGTTCTTTGTCACATTAGAACGTGGTCTGGTTCTTAATCTTATCATTGCATTTCTAATAAGCATGGATACCGTGTATATTATAATACAAGTGATGATGGAAGCTGATGTCTGTGTTTCACGTGCTCATATTGTGCCCATGTCATGTTTGTTCAATTCAAGCAAAGACAAAGTTCCTCTTGCTGTCTTACCAATCAATGGATTTTCTGTCTTCATATTCTTATAATCATAGTGCTGATTTAACTAATGAACTTCTGCAGGGCAACTTATAACAGCAGCACCCATCGTCGACAATTGGGATTTTTCTCATGTGGTACAGGCAATCCCATTGATGACTGCTGGCGTTGTGATCCCCATTGGCACAAGAACCGCAAGCGTCTTGCCGATTGTGGCATCGGTTTTGGTCGTAATGCCATTGGTGGCCGTGATGGCCGGTTCTATGTTGTTACTGATCCTGGTAATGATGATCCGGTGAATCCCCGCCCCGGCACTTTACGCCATGCTGTGATCCAGGACCAACCTCTCTGGATTATTTTCAAGAGAGATATGGTTATAACATTAAAGGAGGAACTCATCATGAACAGTTTCAAGACAATAGATGGGCGAGGTGCCAATGTTCACATTGCCAATGGGGCATGCCTTACCCTCCAGTTTATCACCAATGTTATTATCCATGGTCTCCATATCCATGATTGCAAGCCAACTGGAAATGCCAATGTGAGGAGTTCACCAAGACATTATGGTTGGAGGACTATGGCTGATGGAGATGCTGTCTCGATCTTTGGTTCCAGCCACATCTGGGTAGACCATAATTCCCTATCCAACTGTGCCGACGGACTCGTGGATGCTATAATGGGATCCACAGCCATTACCATTTCTAACAATTACTTCACGCACCACAACGAGGTGAGTCCTGACTCAAGAAGGTCTATTCCGTGTTTTTATTTTTCGTGTTTGAATCAAACTGTGCCGTGTGGCTGACCCGCAAGAGTATCTGTGTATTGCAACAGGTTATGCTTTTGGGTCATAGTGATTCCTATGTTAGAGACAAGCAAATGCAGGTGACAATTGCTTACAATCATTTTGGTGAGGGTCTCATTCAGAGAATGCCAAGGTAAATAGAAACACTGATGATGGTCTATCTATCATGTTATATCTCTGACTCCATCTTCTTTATATATTTCATCATCTGATGTCAAAATTTCAGGTGCAGACATGGATACTTCCATGTGGTGAACAATGACTACACTCACTGGGAGATGTATGCCATCGGTGGTAGTGCAAATCCCACCATCAACAGCCAAGGCAACAGATACCTTGCGCCGAGCAATCCTTTTGCTAAAGAGGTATATAAGAGTGTACAAAAAGTGCAGCCACTCGATCAAAGTTCCAACCTATTTATTATGCTGATCAGGTGACCAAGAGAGTTGAAACATCTGATGAGAGTCAGTGGAAGGACTGGAACTGGAGATCATCTGGGGATCTGATGCTGAATGGTGCTTATTTCACTCCATCTGGAGCTGGAGCTTCAGCTAGCTATGCCAGAGCCTCAAGCCTAGGTGCCAAGTCTTCCTCCATGGTTGGATCCATCACATCTGGAGCTGGGGTTCTTGATTGCCGACGAGGACATCAGTGCTAACAGTTGATCCACTGCACCGAAATCACAACGGTCCTTTCTTGCGTCTTTTCTTTAGTTTTCGTTTTTTTTTACCTTTTTCTTTTTACAACTTCTTATTCAGACCACATCCGCACATCCAGATTCCAATCAGAGTTTGTCCCCTTCATCCATTCACATTGGTAAAAGTTTTTTTTTTTTCAAACGGAATTCCAGTGTTTGAAACCACCACTCTTATTTGTTCGATCAACCTCGGCCTGCTTCAGTCAAATGCTATCTATTATGATCATATGCTCCGATAGAAGCTGGTGCAGAAGTGTTGTCTGAACCTTTTCTTCAGCCTTGTTCCCTCTGTTATCTATAAAAAAAAAAAATTCCGTTTTCCAAGCAAGATTTGCCTGTGTCCATTTCTCAGCTTTGAGTCTTTCAGTTTACATAAGTCCCGCAGGGTTATGTGAATTGAACTTTCTTCTTGCTTTCTCTTTTAGTTTTCTTGAGTCATACAAGGTAACAGTGAGAATGCGCAAAACTTTTGAATTGTTCACAGATCAGGTAAGGGACGAGTGACCGTTTGTAATTGATGTTCTCTTTAACCTTGTTGGCTTTTTAGGTGAACCCATATATGAGTATGACTATGCAAATCAGGCATTATCTTACATGTTATCTTTTCATCTAGCTAGCTATTGTGAAGATGTGATTATTACGGCATGTTGGACCATCCTAATTCCTCATTAACCTTAATCATCACATACCATGTGGAAAATTATCCATTTTGGTGTTTGTTGGAGTAAAACAAAATGATCTGAAATCCACTCATGATGTTTACAAAGGATTGAATTTACACAAAACGGCAAAAGTATTGTCTATCATCAAATTCATAGGAATAGGAAGGTCAGGCCATGATTGATGGGCTGTGGCTTGTGGAGTCCTCCTCGGCTCGGCCTAATTTAGGTTGCAGCCCATCACATTATCCGAAATTAGGGTCTGCTACTAATATTTTTTAAAACAAAGCTTATTTTATTAGGCAACATTAATGAAGAGGACGTCACTAGACAAAACATTTTTTTTCTTCGGAAGTTCGCCGATAAAAAGCTTTATGTAGGCAGGACAATTTACTCGTTCACTTCGCTTCAGACAGAAATGAGGGCTCCCAGTATACATAAAAAATATAGGTTTTACTAGGTAACATTAATGAGTAGGATGTCACTAGTCTTGTATTTTGTATGTAAATTTGATGCAATGCAACTCTTGATTTCCTAATAAGATTGTAAAAAAGCAATAGATGGAAGTGACATTTTCAATTCATGGGTACTAAGTCTCATGATTCAAATAAATCTTGAGATATAACATTTATGGATGCACCTAGATCCAGGATAGCTCTACCTATGTGCATATCACAATCCTACAAAGGTATGATAAGGTACCTAAATAACCACACTTGCAAGTATTGGCTGCCGTTCTTTCTTTTGGTCGACCCTTCATCTAAAGTTAATGACATGTCATGCTTCATTTGATTCGCTTCTGGTTAAGAGGGTAATCTTCCACACATGCTGCTCAAGGGCAGAAAACACCGCCACAAGGGCTACAACGATAATGGCGTTGTCCAGAAGAGTGCGGATTTTCACTGCGATGGAAGAGCTCCCTTCACACATTCAAGACTTGATCTCCAAGGACGTTCACACCAACTCATGAGTCTGTTGCTCGAGCTCAAAACTGCCTCCTAACAGGTCGGCCATGCTCGTTGACAACAATCATGGGGGGCTCATCAGGTGCTATCAGAATGAAGAACCCAACAAGACTGCAAACAATGATCTTCAAAAGACTTGCATCATGAAGAGCCTTGAAGTTAGAAATCTTCACAACGTTCAGGAAAGAGAAAATAAATTAGAACTTTAACCATATCGTTCTCCCTCTACTTTCTCTCTCCGTACAATTCCATTTTTCATGTGCTTTTCGACCGTTCACATACGCTCCTCCCGTTGTTTCTCACCAGAAGTCCCAATTTTCGGCTAAGCCACGGAAGACCAAAGTGTAGCGGTAGCCATAATGGCTACCACTGTTCAAACTGATATTCCACCTACGAATTTAACTGCAAACCAAACCCCAATTCTCAAAACGTATGCTGCTTTACCGAAACCCTCCAGATTCAAGGAGTCTATAGTCTGGATCCAGAATCGAACCGTGCCTTGGACATGGAAGGGTGAGCCAGCAATTTGCTTGTCAGCATCGGAAATGGATTCCTTAAATGCTCCATTTCTCGAATCCCTAATTGCGCAATTCCCTGGTGGTCGACTGTCGATTCAGTTGATCAGAAATACAATTACAGGACTGGGTCTCAAGGCCTCGTTTACTATGGGTCTCTTGGATCAAAAAAATATTCTACTGCGATTCGATAATGAGGAAGATCGACATCGGCTCTGGATGAGGCAGAACTGGACGATTAATGGGTATGAGATGAAAATCTGCAGATGGCTCATGATTTCAGGAGTGACGCCGACTCTCATTGTTCCCGAGTCTCGATCTCATTTTCGAATATGTCGGTCCAATACTTTAGGCCAGATTTTCTTTGCGAAATCTCGAGTTATTTGGGTCTTTCGATCATGGTAGACCAATCAACGACAATCTTGAAAAGACCAAGCGAAGCTTGCTCATGTATAGAGCTAGATCTGCTCATACCTCTAAAGAAGAAGATTTGGATTTTACCACATGACAAGCCTGGATTCTAGCAGGATGTGGTGTATGAAAGAATCCCCCTCTACTGCATGCACTGTATGAGGCAAGGTCACAATGACAGTAATTGCCGTATTTTGCACACAAATCTCCCAATTCTGTCAAAGGATGGCACAACAGAGACTGCACCACCCACTAGACCGTTTGACAATGCTGACTTCAAAGGCAAAGCAAACAGACCTGCAAATGAGAGGCAAAACGCAAAAAGGCAGGTACCGGGAGGCTGGAAAACCAAAACTTACAAAAAGGATGGAACTAAGCAAGCACAACAAACCTCCGAGCAGAAGTAGGGCAAAATGGACGCAGGTAAGTCTTCTAACTCATTTGCTGCTTTGGGAACAGATGGAAACGATTCTACTGAACCAATAAAAATAACAGAACAGATTAATCTAGAAGAACATGAGAACCAGGAAGAAAATAGGTCTAAGCAGGAAAAAGGAAAAGCAATAGTGGGGACAGTTTATGAGAGCACTTCCTTAGAGCTTCAAACCAAATTTACAGGCAGGAACACTAGTGAGGACCTAGAGGTTACATGGGGGACACCATATGCCATAAATTCGCATAGAATCTTAAATCCACATTCCCCATCCTTTTCACCACCACTAGGAACTAATGAAGATAATTGCACAAATGTTAGGGCTGAGACTACCCCTAAAACTGCCACAACCAGTGAAAACATAGTCATTAAACATAATTTAAGCACGAATTCTCATGCCTCAGATCAGGAGAAAGTTAGTCAAGTAAAACAAGCTGTTGTAGTTGAACCTATAGATACATTAAATGTGCAGGCTAATGAATCTCCCTCAATGACTAGAATAAGTGAAGATATAGAAAAACTGAAAAAAAATGAAAATGCTTTACATGGAGATGTTTTTTTTTAAATAAAATTTTCCATTAATAGCAAATGTGATTATACAGATTAGCCCCAAAAGTGGACGTAGCCAACAAAAGTACAATCACAAACTGGGCTAAGGTCTCAATGTTTTTTTCCACGGTTGCGCTTGCTGCGCCTTGGGCTTGGTTTCTTGTCAGTTCCTTTTTTCTTTCCTGGCAATTGCCGTGGGAAATGGGGCTCTTCAGGCTTAGAGAGTTCTTCACAGTCTTCAGAATTTCCACTCAGTGATATGCCATCGGGGGCAAAGTTTTGAGCAGCCTGATCTG
>JAOYMZ010058887.1:0-13193 GCA_025802335.1 Pinguicula primuliflora
ATAAGTTTTCCAATGGTGCGATCGATTTCGAAAACGGATGGCTAATTGAAAAAATTGTACACGCAAGGAAAAACTGATCACTAGAAAACTGACCATATGATCTGTTCTATTGTACATATTGTAAATACTGCCTTATTTTTAATGAAAATTTAAAATGTTTTACTAAAAAAAATCTAATGAAATTGATCTTTACAACGGGGAGGAGTGAGAGTTAGCGAGCTACTTATTACACCACAGATCACCTCTTGAAAAATTATTATCATGGACAACATAATTTTGAGCTATTATTATCACTTGAACTGAAGCATAGAACTCTGCCGACACATTTAACTTTTGGTACCCGATGCATAAAGTTTCTATTACTAATTTCAATTTTGATAGTAAATGATAACAAAAACACAAAATTATGTTATCCTGAACAATTTATATTTAGGAGTTGATCAATATTCCTACTTATTATTTATTTTTAGTCGAATATTGAGTTATTGTTTTAACATAAGTTAATTTTAAAAAATTGTATATTTCATCAACTATATAATATAATATTCACAATGGTACACAATATTGATTTCTGCTACGATAATTTATATCGGTCAAATCATTGGAAAATTTATATATGAGATCAAAACTCTCATGATTCGATGCAGTTCTGGTGACTTTATCGCCGATAATTTTGTTGCACATTTTCTTGTTGGTTTAAATAGTCCTTCATTAGAATTAAGAAATTTTCAACGAAGTCGACAGAATTGCACCAAAATATTTGGCAAAAAAGTCATATGGATCTCATATAAAATAATTACGATTACATTTTTTTATCATCACAACTGTGAGTGGGCTAAAAATCGTGTATGAATTGAATATAGAATTATTAGATTTGTGGAGCATCATTCCAATACAAATAATTAGATCAAACAAATCGCACAAGACATTATAAAAAAAAATCAAATCGCACAAGACATTATAAAAAAAAAATCAAATCGCATAAGAACAACAACAAAAAAAAAAAAGTATCGAACGGACTAATAGCACTACCCAATGGCGGAATCAGGCTCATATTTGAGTTCAGGCTAAATTTAATTTTGTTGGGCAGGCTTAATTCGAATCTATTATCTTTTTGAAAAACTCAAAATCGAGCCCGGACTATAGAACGGACTGATCACTTCCTAATTCCGCCCTTGACACTACCCGTTTAAAATTGGCCCCAGAATATACGAATAAAACAAAAAATAAAATGTCGTAACCTGTCCCATCGGAAATGAAGTCCAACTTCACGTGGCCTTCTCATCCAAGTTAATTGCCCACATACCACAAGCCTGTTTGGTTTCTTTTTTTTTTCACAAATCTTTATTAAGCCCACGGTACACTTTTCTTAATTGGCTCGTCCGTCCAAGTTAATTAATTGATTATGTAGACCATTATTCATCGAAAACTAATATCTACAAACTAATGTTTACATAGGTTAGGCTCACTTGTTTGATGCTGGCAAATAAGAACGATGAAGAGAATGAATCATTGAGATTTAACATCTATCTCTGCTTGATCAACAATTCAATCATAAGGCAAGATTTTATTAGTTTGGAATGAGAGATTTTACGTATTGTAGGATTAAATCTCAAGTTGCAAGCATATCATCACTTCCTCATCATATGTCACCACGCTGCAAAGAGAGGTAAGGCAATTACGACGGCTACGACGAAATAGGAAAATATGTCGGTCCTCCACTCATAGATAGCGCTGACCTCGTACGAGATGCTCCAGTTTCCGCCGTTGAAGTGGCAGCGTCGGTAATCTTTCTGACGAGAGAAGTTCTGAATCCAACGAGAAAGCTGCGGACTGCAACACTACAACACAACTCGTACCTTACAGCGGCCAAGCTTTGGGATTGTGTTTGGTATCTGCATAGAATGTGGTTTCGCACTATAGAGTGGACGTAGGAGATTTAGAAGAAATATGGATTGATCAAATATGGAGGCATTGCTCTAAATGCCATGCCGACAATGAAGCAGCAACAGAGTTGTTCGATTGATGAATTGTACTGTAGTGTAGTCATGTGTATGCCTCTTTTTTAATGAAATCTTTATTGAAAACTAGAGTGTTTAGTTGATAAACAAAGCGTTAATTATACAAAATTAATCTTTATCTATTTCTTCAATCTTATGTTCGTCTTCATTGTATGTTTTTCCTCATCTAATTCATACTCAGAATCTTTAACAATCTAAGCAGCGTCCTCATTTTTTCCATCTTTAAAATTTATGACTCACCGAATGTCACCCTCATCCTTAACAGGCATGTCCCCCGGATAATTTAGATACAAATATAGCCTGGTCCAGCTGCTGGGAGAATTTTTGTTATCAACCCATGGATAGCGTTGAAATTCCTCCTCAATCTCCATCCCCTTACGTTTTTCCTCATCGTCAAAATCTTCAACAATCTCACCCACATCCACAAAATCATGGCTTGTAGGATACATTGGGTCCATATTTAGATCAAAACAAGCCGAGGCCTCTGCCTTGTTGTCGGAATTAGGGTGCGCAAATGAATTGGAAAGAAGGAAGAGAGAAGAAGTATAAAAAGGCAGGTGGCCTTCTAAAAAGCGGTCATATAAATCCCTCTCTTTGGCTGGACGGTAGTATCTAACTACCATCATTAAGGTCATTAATGACGCTCGCCTTATCAAAATGCAGGATTCTAAACTCCCGCTTTTTGGAACTCCAAGAGTTTCTCCCGAATTTTGGAATCGTGGGCAGTGACATATTATAAAATTCAGTCTAACATTGTGGCACAAATTGTGTTTTGCTTGTTATTAACAATGTATTGCTAAATTCTGTCAAATCTCGACTTCGAAACAGAATGACGTATAGTTTCTTTTTGAAAGGCTAACATATAGTTGGTTAACTTCTTGTTTAGTTAATTCTATTAAAAATGAAACTTTTGGACAAGTTAACAATGATGTTATTATGCAACAGTATCCGAATATGAGCCATAGCACAATTATAAATTTAATTATATTTATTTTATGTATTATTTTTTTATTAATATTATTCAAATATTTATAATAATAAATATATTTTTTTTAAAAAAATTACATAATATAAAATTTGTGTATCTTCCCCCACGAAAAATCCTGACTTTGCCCATGGTTCTCTCTAACATTGACATACAGTGGGTAACACTCCCAAATCTTTCGATAACACATGTTGGATTATCTCCCAAATTTCAGCGACATTACCTATTAAAAAACATGTTGGGTTATCTCCGGTAACACATTTTTGGTAAAACTCCCAAATTTCAAGCATTCGTCTTCGCCAAATCTTGCTGCATATATGTAATAGCCTAGTTTAGTTGTTGATTGATGGCTTCTCATTACTGATATTAACATATATGATTATGGATTTGCGGAGTATTGCATCAGGAATTGGGTATAAGCTCCTTGGTAGAAGGCAAGGGTTCGATATTTTAAGGGTTCGACACTGTTTTGATTAGTTGATCGCCTTTGTATGTGTGTTGCTTAATTTTGGTTATGTTGTTGTCGTTATCTTGTCCGATTTCTTTCTACACGGTCATCAACGACAACAAACATGCTCTGGCTCCGCTGCCGGCTTGCAATTCAGCCATTCGATGAGTTTCGGTAGGTATTCTAATTCCGAGAGTATTCCACGGCATTCGTTTTTCTTCAAACGCAATCCTTGGCCTGGCCACTGCCATGCCACCAGCCCTCCTAAGGAGTCGCCTTCCAGCAAGCGTCACTACACATCTGCAGGTATCCGCTGTTCTGTTCTTGTCTTTGTATTTCATTCATTCTATGCATGGTCAAGCTAACTTCCTTAATTTAGCTAGGTCGTACTCTAGTCTGCTCTGCTGTAATAGTTTTGAATTAGGTTACCTTCCTGTTCTGGTAAATTTCGTGTTACAAGGTTGTGAGAAGAGGTGGGATCTTGATAACTAATAAATTGCGTTACCAATTATATATTGTTCTAAATTCCTTAAATTCATGTGTATGGTGTGATTTGTCCATTTCCTGTAAAGCTTTTGATTCAGCGATCTTTCGATTTGTCACCTTTGTTAGTTTTCTGCTTTATCCTAACGACGGGAAAGATGCCAGAGGAGTGGCGAGGTAGCGTATTAATTCCACTCTATACGAACAAAGGGGAGGTGCAATAATGTGACAATTATTGGGGTATTAAACTCCTAAGTCACACTATGAAATTGTGGGAGAGAGTTATTGAACTTAGACTACGGGGTGAAGTGCAAGTGAAGGAGAACCAATTTGATTTTATGCCAGGGAGGTCGACGATGGAGCAATCCATATCCTCAGACGACTAATGGAGACATACCGGGTGCGTAAACGGAATCTTCATATGGTCTTTATAGATCTAGAGAAGGCATATGACGCTATACAACGAGAGGTTATTTGGGAATGTTTAGACTCCAAGAAGGTTCCATGGATGTATGTGAGGGCTATACAAGATCTGTATGAGGGGGCAAAGACTAGCGTATGGATTCCAGTGGGAGAAACAAAGTATTTTTCAGCGGATACGGGATTGCATCAAGGGTCAGCATTAAGTCCGTTTCTTTTCGCGATAATTATGGATGTACTCTCTCGGGATCTACAGGATGAAGTACCATGGGGTATGTTGTTTGCGGACGATATTAATTTAGTGGTCAGACGAGGGAGGAGGTCAATGCTAAGTTGGAGCGTTGGAGAGATACATTGGAGACTAAGGGTCTTCGATTGAGTCGCTCAAAGACGGAGTATATGGCATGCAGTCTTGGAAATGAAACATAGGAAAGTAGAATGAAAGTTATGATTGCGAACCAGACTCTCCAAAAGAAAGATAGTTTTAAATATTTAGGATCCATCATACAAAAGGATGGATGTGGAAGGCGACGTTATCCATCGTCTCAAGGTCGGATGGATGAAATGGCGGTCGGCTACTGGAGTGTTATGCGATAAAAAAATCTCACTCAAGTTAAAGGGAAAATTTTATAGAATGGTTATACGACCAGTGATACTCTACGGGTCAGAGTGTTGGACTATGAGTCTTTCATATGTGCGGAAATTTGAAGTGACAGAGATGTGGATGCTAAGGTGGATGTGTGGTTGCACAAGATTAAACAAGATTGCAAATGAGGTATTTAGAAATACACTAGGTGTTGCATCTATAAGTGTCAAATTGAGGGAATGAAGATTGTCATGGTTTGGGCATGTACGCAGAAGGGGTTTGGACGATCCAGTTGGGAGAGTCGAAGGATTACAAGTCGAAGGACGACGAGGTCGAGGAAGACCTAAGAGAATATGGGATGAGCAGATTCGGCTAGATTTAGTAGTATTAAACCTCTCCGAGAACATGATCTCTGATAGGACGAGTTGGAGACGCCATATTACTGTTAATGATACATAAGACTATATAGAGTAGTTATTTGCTTATTGATCTCTAGACTGATAAGTATTTAATTATTTAGGTTGATCGTTATTTGCGTACGCATGCATTTATTTCGGTATGTACGTAGTGCATGGTTGGGGTAAGTAGGTATCTTAGTTATACTTATTTCTCCTTTTTATTATTGTTATTATTATTATGTGTGTGTGTGTGTGTGTTTGTTTTGCTTTTTTTCGAGCTGGGGGTCTCTACGAAAACAATTTCCTCATCTTGTTGTAGGGTGAGGGTATGATTGCGTACATCCTACCCTCCCCATACCTTGCCTAAGGACGAGATTTACTGGGTATGTTTGGTTTGGTTTGGTTCTGGTTGCGAATTAGGCGATGCTCTGAACGGAGTAGTTTCCGGGGCAGTCCGACCCGAAGACCGAATCCTGGGACACATTTCTCTCCAGCGAACACAGCGAAAAGGTCATCATCCTTCCGCTGCCTAGCCACCATCATCGTTGCTCAGAATTTGCCTCGGGACGTCGTCGATAAAAAATGACCAGAAAAAACAAATTACTGTATTTTTGACCTAGATTTTTAGGTTGCGTTGAGTTTGCCACTCTTAAAACTTAGATTTTAGGCGATTAATCCGCTAAAACAAAAAACTATGGCCGGCTCTTAAATAATTGCGATATGAGTATTCCAAAAATAATGATGGATTTTGATTTTACTAGTTCGAAGTCATTTAAAAAATAAGTTACCCTTTTGGTAAGCCCACCACTACCTAAAAATTAAAATGGCACCATCCCTATTTGTCTTGCAAGAATGGGATTATTTTATGCACGCACGGAAAATGAAGTGTTTTCAGAGTTGTAAATAAAAAAAACCACCCATTCCAAATAATTGCTTTGATTTGATAGTGATTGCGGAACAAACCCTTCTGATGTAATGTTGAACGCACAAGAAATGCATATGCAATGCCAGATGATAGTCTTTTTTTAGAAAAGTAATTGTAAAATTCTTATACAGGTGTTTGATTGCACAAATTTACAACATTTACATAATGGTTTAAGGGCTGACCGGCCCAAAAAGCCCTAAGAGCTGATTTGTTCAGTTTTCCTTATGTCGAAAATCAATCTACAAAACACGTTCTGCTGAACACTCCTAGTCTTTTTTTATAATATAGCCTATTGGTAATCATACTGAATTAGGTAAACCTAACACACTAACGCAATAGTCTATAAACCATGGCAGTGAGGTAAATCATATTTCACAAATTATATGTGTCAGACTGATGTCGCTAAGAGAATTTAAATTCATAATTTTTTAGTATAATTATCATTCCGAGAACTAATTACGTATCTAGAAACCCGGATTCCTTGCATTCTCTTCCCTTTCATAAGTAATTTCTTTTGTTTGGCTGCTTCTCCTCTTTGTTCAACAAAAGAAATAAAAAAAAATAATAAAAAAAAATTTAACCTGGATTTGGACCCAGAGTTGAGCCGACACCCAACAAGCACAATAATATATAGAATCCACCACCCACCGCCCTTTTCATCCCGATCACATATCAAATTCATTTTCGTGAGCTGATAATAAATAAAAAAAATTTGATGATAAATCAACTAGAATGGTTTATCGGTATTATTATTTTACTTTTAAAATGAAAATTAAAAAATGTTGGAAGTTAGTTGGATTTGGAAGATAGTACAAACTAACTTGTAAAAAAAATATGATACAATCTATTACTTTTAATTCAAGGTTTTAATGAGAGTAGCATATAACTTTTTTTATAAGTTGGCACACACGTGTGCATCTGCACACACGTGATCCGAGTCCAAAGAGATGGTATGCTTTCTAACTTGATATCAGAACGGACGATCTGCGGTCCAAGATTATTTTTGGCAAAGTCTAGATGAAATTGGATCCATGGGTTTGCCCCGAATTGGGCATTGTTTAAGGGAGCTTCAATGAGTATTTTCGAGGTCCTTGTTATGGGGTATTGCTTAATAGGGCATTATCCATGTGGTAGTTCAAATTTCAGCAGGGTTTACCTAGTTGGACTTTAGCGAGAGTGCTGGAAGTTTTTTTATTGTTGGAAGTTGTCCCACAAGAATTTGGAAAATAGTTACAAACTGACCTATATGAAAATGTGGTGTTACAATATATTACCTTGGGCTAGTGATTTTAACGAGAATAATCCACATTTTCTTTTTAATTTGGCTCACATACATGTGCTTGCGCGCACGTAACCAGAGTCCAGAGGGGGATCTATTTTTTAACAAATACTGGGTATTAAGATACACTGAAATCAAATTTATTTATCTGTTTATATTATTAACATTTTCGGATATCAGATACCCCAACGTGAGAGCTCGATGAAGAACTGACGAAAAAATTCCAAAATACTAATCTTATTTTATTTTAAATTTATATGTTATAAATTAAAAATAAAATAGAATTTTAGTTAAATTCACATAATTTTAAAATTCTCATATGAAATTATCTTTCCAATTGAGTATGAGATTTTGAAATCATACTATATATCAAAATACTAAAATACTACGTACTTCTGCATACTATATATATGTTATAAATTATATCTCTCTAAATATCATCCTCATATATTTAATTAATTAATTAATCATATATGTTAAACGCAATGATCTAAAAATTGTTGGTGATCCCTAGGCAGTCAGGGAACGCCCAACACCTGTGCAACCTAGGTGCCGATATAAATAGCCTAGGAGTGCACTTATGTGAGAGCAAATAACGAATGCACAATGCCGAGCTTGTCGTCTAGCCTAAGCGCGGGCAATGAAGCGACACACTAGCTAAGCGCGGGCAATGAAGCGACACACTAGCTAAGCGCCGACAAGGAACACTTTCTAGAAATGTGGGTAAATGCATGGTATGTGGCAAGTCCGTGTAAAACTCCTCTTTATATATGGCAAAAAATTTTGTGTGCCATTTGAAATTTCCACTACCCGTCATCCCAAAAGTCAATAATTAGTCTTGGCCTTCCGAAATTCGGGAGTTATAAAGTCGACTCTTGTGTTAGGCACGAGTCATTAATAACCTTAATGATGGTGGTTAGCTGTTATCGGACTTCCTAAGGGCGGGAAAATGTCCCGAACTTCCAAAATGTGGGATCACAAAAACCGGTTTTTGGTAGGGTGAGACTTTATTTACCCTTCTTTCTCCTGACAACTTTGAACGGAGTTTGGTATAAATTTTACATATGGATCCAGAGTGTCTTACGAGCCCTCGACCGATCCAAAAATTGGAATAAGAGTGAGATGGGTGAGTTTTTTTTGTTGCGAGCATCTGATTGATGACTTTAACTCCTCAAACGGTTGGAACAGACTCTATACGTATTTTAATGACCTGAATGACATGTCTGTTGAGGATAAAGATGAGGTTCAACAAGTCATAAATTTGAAAAATGAAGAAAATGAGGACATTTGGAGATTGCTAAAGATTCTGAAGATGAGGAAGAACAACTGATGAGAAAGAACTGAAGAAGCAGAAAATTACTATAATACTATTAACGCTTTGTTTATCTACCAAATACTCAAGTTTTCAATAAAAATTTTATTAAAAAAAGCATAAACATTATTGCATGCAAGTAAAATTAATCAAACGAACAACTCAGATCAACACCCAACTTGCACAATACATCTTTGAATGACTTTCCAGTCACTGTCTTGGTGGGAATATCTGTTAATTGATCCCTAGATCGAACAAAGGGAAGAGTAATTACCTTGCCTTCCAACTTTTCTGTAATTAAGTGTATGTCCACCTCAATATACTTAGTGCAGTCATGTTGCACTGAATTCTCATATATATGTACAACAACATGATTGTCACACCAGATTGGAGAATGATGATATGGTGGAAAACCCAACTCAGTTATCAATTTTTTTCAACCATAAAACTTCTATCAAACCTCTTGCAATTCCCTTTAAGTCCGCTTGTACATTTGATAAGTCCACAACTTTTTGCTCTTACTTCTCTAAGTCGCCAAATTGACTCCAACAAAGGTGAAGTATCATGTTGTGGTTTTTCGATCCACATGGCTTCTTGTCCTACTTGCATCTGTATAAGCATCTATTCCAAATGTCCATATTTACGGAACATAATTCCGATGTCAAGTGATCCCTTGAGATATCGCCAAATTCTTAGAACGACATCCATATTATCCTTCTCAGGTTTATGCATAAGCTGACTCGCAACACCAAATGCATTTGAAATGTCAGGCCTGGTATGAGAAAAGTAAATCAATTTCCCCACCAGATGCTGGTACCTCTCTCTATCACAGAGTTCAACATCTTCCATAATTTTGAGACCATGGTTTGTTGTCATTGGAGTGTCCTCCGGCTTGCATTCCACCATTCCAGTTTCAGTCAACAAGTATATAATATATTTCTTTTGAGAAATGTAGATTTCGTATTTCGGTCTCATAACCTCAATAACTAGAAAATACTTCAGCTCCCCATGATCCTTCATCTCAAACTCCTTAAATAAACACCTCCCCGGCTCATCATACTCATCCTTATCATCTCCTGTAATCACCATGTAGTCAACATAGATAATTAAACAAGTAATACCTTGTTGTCTCCTCTCCAAAATAAAGTATAGTCTGAATTATTCTGTATATAACCATATCTCCTCATCACAAGTGTGAAGCACCTAAACCACGCTCTGGGTGAACTACTTCAAGTCATACAGTACCTTCTTAAGTCTACATCCCTCTCTTACTCGAAACTCCTGAGAAAAATGGTGGCTCCATACATACCTACTCCTCAAGATTTCCATGTAGAAATGCATTTTTTTACATCAACGTGATGTAAAGGACAATCCTTTCGATGCATTTGAAAATAAAACATAAATACTATCAATCTTAGCAACTAGAAAAAACGTCTCTCAATATTTACACCATATGTTTGGGTGTTACCCTTCGCCACAAGTCTTGCTTTGTACCTCTCAATAGTACCATTTACTTACTTTTTAATTGTAAATACTCATATACAACTCTAGAGATGATCAAACCTCGGGTAGGATCTAGCCTACCCGACCATAGGTTCTAACATCAGAGTCATGACCCCGACGGGTCAAAGGATCTGTTGCTAGACCCGTGACCTTAGGGTAGGGTAGGGTCTGTTGCTAGACCCACGACCCGACCCTCTCGAGTCTCGGAGCGGAGTTGGTTAGAATGGGTCCAACTTTTTGATCTAACAATTATTTCGTATAAACGTATATATAAATAAATAAAATCAAAATTAATTTTAAATTACAAATATAACATTAACCTATAATAGTTTAAATTACAGAACATGCACAAAAAATAATAATTCATAAATATCTTTTATTTGGCTTATGATTTGAATTTTGATCTTTAAAATTTAAGTAGCCAATTGAATAAGAACTAATTTCAAATAAACAATGAGAGCTTTTAGCTTAAGGAGTAGAGAAAAACTAACAAAATATTTATTGAAAAAAATAAGGATGAGAAGTTGTATGTATAATATACCCATTAATGAAGTGTATGTTATATACTATATTTTAAATTTACGTTAAAAATTGAATGTTAGTTTATTTAATTAAATTGGAATTAAGAATTATTTAATTTAGGGTTTAATAAATTTAATTAATTAATTTCTATAGTAACATCAAAGGTAGTTCAAGAATGTTTATAAACCAACTTGAAAATTTTAACTAATTTAAAATTTAAAAGTTAGTTTATTAAGTTATATTTGACATATTGAATAACATGTAAAATATAAGACAATTAACTAGCGGTTACCAATAATCTAGTGATTATTTAAGATTAAAAGCCTGTTTTTGCGCGAGGTGCTTTTGATTTTAATTGTGCTTATAAGCACCTTTTAAAATAAAATGAGTGTTTTGCGTAATACAAGTATTAGTGCTTGTGCTTTTTTTTACAACATCTCTCTTCTTAAAAATAAACACCTCATGAGATGCTTTTTTTCTTTCTTAAAAATAAGCATGACATTTATGTAATAATATTCAAATCTAAATATTTTTATGACCAAATTAACCTTATCTAATATACTTTAATTAAATAGATTAAGGTCCTTTTAGTAATCTAATGTTAAATTTGTTATATATAATTAAAATAAAATTTTAAATGATTATTTTTAAGCATTGCGCAAAACACCAGGTTCTAAAAATAAGAAAGAGTAGTAGAAGAAGTAGTAATGCTTTTGCGCAAAACAGTCCTTACGTTAATTCTTGAAGCTATGGGGTTCAAATCCTAGTAGATATTTTTTAAATTAAGGGCAATTGGGTAGGATCTCGGATAAGGAGTAAAACTCATGACCCGACCCTTGGATCCATAAGTAGAGTGAGACCCGAGATAGAGTCGGTTAGGGTCCAGGATAACCCGACCCATGGGTCTGTTTTAATCATCTTTATACAACCCACAATATGCACTTTTCTCACGTACAATACGTGACAAATCCTTTCCCACAAACGAATCTACAACCTGGCGCACGAACAGAGTGCTCAAAGCCACGACGTCTATGATTGACATCCCTCTGACGTTGAGACTCTACAAGTTTGTAATTGGTGCCGACACATCCTCCGGTTTCACCATCTACATTGCGTTTGGATGACCGCACGTTAAGTCAGCTCAATACCTGCTTATGTAGCATCGTTTCATCCTTTCCACGGGACTCTATTTGTCACTTGGTGCACATAACCCTATCTATCGTTTCAACATGTCCCTTGAGTATCTCGGTTAACTACTAACCAAGTACCTTCACTACTTCTATAAGATAAGTCATGATCTCCGCGCTGTGATACCATGATATAAGTTAAAACTTGAGAGTTACAATTTATATATAGATAAAATTGACAAAGAGTCCTACTCCAACTATACTACCCCATGACTCCATGATCCCTACAACTAAGTGGGTGTTTGCAAATTCTACAGAAAAGCACCTTTTGGCTTTTGGCGGTTGAAAAGTCAGTTTGGAGTGCTTGCAAATTTTGCTTTTGCCGTTTGTCTTTTGGCTTTTACGGTGGAGAAGTCAAAAAAAGCTTAAAAGTCAGAAGCATTTGTGGGGTTGCTTTTGGAGTGATTTTTGTGGTAATATTTTTGTAAATACTTAAAATATTAAATTTAAGACATCTTTACTCTCTTGAAATGATTCTTCATTTGGAAAAATGATATTTTTAGCATTTGTTAAATTTATGTGACAAAAGTAATTTTTAAATTAATAATATGCAAACACTGTATTTTGACTTTTGTTATAGACAAACATATTTTGCAAACATTTTTCAGTTTTTTAATGGAAGTTCTTTTTTCCCGAATAACTTCTGAAAATTTACTTATATATAAACACAAGAACTTACAAACACCCTTAAAACATCATGAACAATTTACAAATGATGAAGGAAAAAAATTATGTTCCTTAATCTCAATTTCTATTTCTAACACTATTAATGGTGTCCGCCTAATGAAAGCGTAGGACATATATTTCTGGAGTTTTATTTTCCTTAATCTCAATTTCTATTTATAACACTATTAATGGTGCCCGCCTAAGGAAAGAGCAGCACTTATAACTCCTGAATTTTGGAAGGTGGGACTAACTCATGACTTTTGGAAGGACATATAGTGTTAATTTCATACAATTTTTTTTACCTTTTATATACTATACAACAGGTAAATTTGTAGGTGTAACCTGTCAGTAATTAAACTTTTCCAAAATGCCTTGCAGCGCGCTTGCCAAGCGCGCGAAACGAAAAACGATACAAAAGTCTGACAAAACACACATAATACACATAAATACACATAGTA
>JAOYMZ010058898.1:0-13192 GCA_025802335.1 Pinguicula primuliflora
TTCCTAGAGACGTGTTCAGAGCTCATGTTCTGAGTCTAGGATTGCATAGGGTTTGATCATTATCTTGTACGAACAAAAGGAGTTATCTATTGATTATGAAATGAAATCCTGGTGTACGTTTTCATTCATTGTTATGCATTTATCCAAATACTTGCAAATCAATAAAGACACGATAAAAGTCACAAAGCTTTCGTAAGATTAGCCCTATCACACGGGTAATTGCCCTTATGTCTTAGTGACATGAAGGATGAGACTATTAAGAGTTCTGGACGGTCGCTTCAGTTCTTCTGAAATGAGATCTAACTACGGATCAAATATGATGTCCCTGATTCTTCTTATGCATAAAGCTTTTAAGCCGAATGTAAGGGATAAACACTGGGTGTGTGTTTCCGGAACTTACGATTCGCATGGCATGACTAGTGACAGGCCCACTTAAGTGGGAGTATTGTCATGGCATATGTTTTATACAGTATGCGCCGCAGAACGACCACCGTAAGTATGGTAAAAGTTTCCCCTATTTACCATTGTGTGATTATATGAGCACTCTGATGCTCAAAACGACTCTACCCTTTGACCTAAAGCTATGACTTGAAGTCGAGATTCGATGATGCTACTTTAGTATGACATCCAAGGGCCAAAAAGTACAGTCCAGCGGATCATGCTAGGAAAGCAATCAAGTCGAAATTAATGGTCATGAGCCTTTAGGGAACAATCCTGCTAGCATCACCAATATTTAGCCGGTGATTGTACTGCGTGTATAATCAAATATTATAGCTTAAGGGAAATATAGCTATACGTGATGCAAACGAGGATTTGGGATATCGTCATTGTTCTTGGAAAGTGTCATGTTAGTAAAGATGATAACTTAATATGACACTACTCATTACAACAAGGTCCCACGAATCACTTCTCATATGAAGCATGAGAAATCAATAAATATTAATAGCACAACATAACCTAGGCTATTGTGCCAATCTTGTATACTAGTATATGAAGCCATATGGTGAACCAGTTAGGGAGGTTCAATCTTGCATACTAGTATATGAAGCCATATGGTGAACTTCAAATGTCGTGTCAGATCTAGAGATGCTACAGATCAAGATGAAGTAATTGTTTTGTAGATTATACAACCCCAATTTTTTGTAGATTATATATCAGCAATTGTTTTATAGATGTTCAGCAGTTATGCGAACTTATACAACATTTGTTATACAAATTGGCATGAACCATGTAAATCAAGTTTTCAGCATGCTTGCAGCACTATTCTTTTGGACCACAATTATAACCCTGTGCCCGATTTTTTGGAGCATCAATTATGTACCAGATTCACAAAACAATCAAAATAGTATAGATCAACAAAAACATCCCTTTCATATAACCAAAACAACATCCTTTCATACGATTAAAACATCCCTTCATACAATCCAAACAATTTCCTTTCATACAACCAAAATAGCATCCCTTCATACAACCAAAAAATTCTTTAACTAGTTGGAGTTACACCAAAGAAGTCATCGGTCTCGTCATCGTTCAATCTAACATTGCTTGAATGTTAGAAAAAAATAGATAAATTATTTAACAGTTTAAATTCATTTACTTTACTTACAAGTCGACAAGAAGTGGACATGTCCTTTTGTCGTGCACAGACATGCCACATGAATGACAACATCTATTTTTTTTCTGGAGCACTCTTAATTCTTTTACCACAACCTTTCGCCCTAACTTGTTGTGGTTCTTTCAAATATTGCTTTGCGGACGCACACCCTCCACTTGTTTCGGTATCGCTTACACCACTAGGAGAAATGGGATGGAGGAGCAGTTGTTGTTCAATGACATTGGATCCTTCTTCGACAACTTTGGTTCTAACAGCATTCAATAGGCCATCGTCAACAAACCTTGATGCACGATGTAGTAAACCATGTATTTTCAATAAGAACGAATCATTGACAACAGCAAAGCTTTCC
Source organism: Pinguicula primuliflora (assembly GCA_025802335.1). Classification (NCBI taxonomy): domain Eukaryota; kingdom Viridiplantae; phylum Streptophyta; class Magnoliopsida; order Lamiales; family Lentibulariaceae; genus Pinguicula; species Pinguicula primuliflora. The sequence goes on from JAOYMZ010058898.1 coordinate 1,965, forward strand.
TCATCATGGAAATCCCTCATAACTATCGATGACTTCTTCCACCTATGGAACATGAATTGACCAAGCAACTCATAAATATCTTGTTTATAAAAATAAGCCAACGCACGTCTACATAGAATTCCATCACATTCAAACATGTCGTGAATACACGAGAATCCATCGATCACGAATGTCGTACATACCTTTCAGCAACAAATTATTTGATGCAATTACATCCAACCATTGTTCTTCAAACTTTGGAGGGCTCTAAGAGTTCCAAATGCAAGCTTTTAACTTACTGGATGATAGTTGATATTGCTGGATGACCAATTTTTCAGGAAATTTCATGAGAATGTACCAAATATAATACCTGCAAAAGATTGGGATATATAATAGTAAAATATAGTCAATAATTATTCAAATAAATGATTTCAATATTACATACCTATGGAATATATTTGGGAGTACACTTGCGAAAGGTTTCATCATTGCTGCATCCTTAGTTGTTATTATAATCTTAGGGGGACCTGGTGGCCTAGCACCTAACCACTCACTGAAAAGCCATTCAAAAGAGCCGCTTGTCTCATTACTAAGGAATGCACAACCAAATAAGGTTGTTTGTCTGTGGTGATTGACAACTACAATTGGAGTAAGTATCATCGCATATTTATTGGTTTTTGTATGTCATATAAAAAACGACCACATCACCAAAATAACTCTATGCTAGCCTCCAATTCGTAGTAGCCCAAAAATACTCTTTCATACTCAAAATGCTCTTTCGAGAGCACTGCATCCCTCCCCATCAAGCCTTTCCTACTATCCCTTGTAGAATTATAAAGATCTTGTTGTGAAAATCCAACTTTTTCTAAACCTCTAGCTTCTAACTCCAAAATACTTATCTGCTGGCATGTTGGGATGTTTGCTTGTGATAGTTGTTCCGTTAGACTCTTACTTACTTTTGTTATGTTACAGTGAGACTGCAACAAATGAACTTTCCTCGGCATTGTTAGAATGTGAGTATGGACTTCTTCAAACTATGAAACTACATATTTCCCGGTAGACCGATTCAAAACAATCACCAATCTTCTTTTTTTTTATGCAAAATTTTTTATTTTATTGATAACAAAGGTGATAGTACATACTAGCCTCGAAAGTGAGCTAGGTGTAGAAAGTACAATCACAACCTGGGACAACTAAGGTAGCGGAATCCCGCGAATGTGCAGGCTATGTCGTGGGAGGGCATTCGGGTCAGGGCCTTTTTTCTTTTTCTTCCTTTTTATTTTTTTTTGCGACCCTGTGGGCTGCTTGTCATACCAATCGAGGAGTTCTTCGACACCTTCAACGTCCAGTGCATCACTGTCACTTAGGGAAAAACCTCCCTCAGGGGCTGAGCTGAACATATCTCTGTCTGCGGCCCACACCTTGGTAAGCCTCATGCCGTTGTTGGTGACCGGAACGTCGTAGAGCGTTGCATCAGAGAAGTCGGACATATACTGTTGGTCGCATTGTGCGGACGCTAGTTGTTTAAGTTGCGGGGAGAAACGGATTTCGCGAGGATCTAGCTTTGTGGAATGGATTGCTTTCCTTGTTTGATGGTTGGAGTAAAAATCAGAATCTTCTCCAGACCCTGCCTCTACTCTATCAGCCCAGTTCCGGCTCTTGTTTTTTTTCGGGACTGCCAAAGGAGCCGCGGGAGTGACTGGAATATCTGTATATGCCTCTGTACTAACTGGAGGAGCTGCCAATTCTGGTGAGGCTGCCGCAGGCTGTTGCATGGCTGCAGGTGCATCTTTGTCCGGTGGAGGGGCGGCGGGTGGGTCTGGAACCTCTGTAATAATTGACGGAGCCTCCAAATCTGTTGCGGTTATCGCAAACTGTTGAGTGTCCGCCGGAGTAGCAGTATCCGGTGAAGGTTTCTGGGCTCTTCCTGACTGTGCCACTGATGTCTCCGGTTGGTCGGAGTGATTTTCAAGGTACAGATTTTCGAGGCAGAGGTTGTGAACTCTGTTTTCTAGTTCTCGCTGCTCGATGTCCACAGGTTTATCAGTCGCAGCTGCAGGTTTCCGTATCCATCGGAATTGCGCCTTGATGGTAGAAAGAGGAGGCCATCCTGTGTTCCAAGCACTTTTTTCCCCCTCGTCTTCAGTTAGTGACACCGAGAAGCTCCCCTGTGTTGTATTCACCCTAATGCATTTCTGAATTCGGCAGAAAATTTTCCTTGAGTGTGCGGCTTCCAGATTTGCTCATCCTTACCTGTTCCTGAAATAGATATCTGCATTATACATGTCAGAAATTGGGAAGGGATCAATTCAGATAACGAAATTTCACTCCAGCTTCTATTTATCCAGAAGTCTTGGACTTTATTGTGAGAGGGTTGAAGCGTCTCTTTCAGATTTGTATTGTCATGCCAAGTGTCGTTCACAAAGTTGCAGTTTCCATCGCCCAGAAGCCAAAATGTATTCTCTTGCATAATATGTCTGACCTTCTGCATTGTTCGCCAGCAATGGGGATCTGTCTGTGGTTTTCTTGTGGCTAAGGTAGGATCAAGATAGGGACAGTATTTCTTTAGCAAGAATTCAGACCATAGAGAGGTGTTCAGCCTGAGATTCCACCAGAGTTTCATAGTAAGAGCCTTGGAAATATCCTTGAGCTTTCGAAGTCCCAAACCACCTTCCTCGTAAGGGAGACAAATGTTTTTCCGAGATTTCTAGTGCGCTTTCTTTTTGTTATCTGTCCATCCCCAAAAGAAATCGCTCATTGTTTTCTCAAGTCTATTCATTATACTTATGGGAGGCTCAAGAACTGAAAGGATAAAGACCGGCATGCTGGATAGGACATGTCTAATGAGGATCAGTCTGCCTGCACTTGAAAGATACGAAGCCATCCAGCCTTCTAGCTTGTTTTGTATTATTATGAGTAGTTATGTGAATAAGGCTTGTGTTTTCCTGCCAGAATAGAGTGGAGCTCCCAGGTATTTGATAGGTAAAACACTCTGCTAGAATCCAGTCCACTGCGATACCAGGTTTTGTCGAGTTGGAGATATCCTGGATGAGATAATGTAGCTGCTCTTATGTATGTTTATTAACTGCCCCGAACAGGTCTCATATCTCTTTAGGACTTTCAAAACTGCATCCAGGTCTGTCTTGGATCCTATACAAAAAATCATCACATCATCCGCATAAGCTAGATGGGAAACCACCGGGCAGCCTCTAGGAACTCCATATGCAAAGGATGGGTGTTCTTGCATGGGAATGTTTAAGCCTCGGCTTAGGACTTCGGATCCAAGAATAAATAGTAATGGAGACAAAGGATCAACTTGTCTGAGGCCCCTAGAAGATTTGAAATATCCATATATTGAACCTTCAGTGAGTAGGGAGAAGTTGCAACTCGAGATAATTCGCCATATTTGATCAATGATCCATTCCCCAAATCCAAAAGCACGAGGAGCTTTAATAAGGAATTTCCAAGACACTCGATCAAAAGCCTTTGCCATGTCAAGTTTTAGAGCCACAGTATGGCCTCTCGTAGGTTTAAGTAGATAGTGTAACATTTCCTGAGCTAGCAAAATATTATCTGCAATTCCTCTAGCAAAGTTGCATAAGCTAATTGGGCAAAAATCAGAGCAGGTAGTAGGAGGGTTTATTTTTGGGATCAGACATAGGAGAGTGCTGTTGTAGGAGCCAGAAAGCTCTTCACCCGCATAGAAGGATAGAACAGCTTGCAAGACATCATTTTGAATAATCTCCCAGCACTATTGGAAGAAAAAGCCTGTAAACCCATCGACACAAGATGCACTATCTTTGGACATGCTGAAAATTGTATCTTTGATCTCCTGAAGGGTAGGCCAATCACATAAGAAAGCATTATGAAAATCATCAATCAGCTTTGGGATTAGTTCAATCATAGAGTCTTCCCTGTCCTCCGGTTCTGCTGATAAATGTTGAGCGAAGTGTTGCAATAGATGCTCTTTAATTACTCATTTCTCCTGTATCCATTCTCCACTCGAGTTTTGCAATTTTACTATGGGACTTTTGTTTCTGGAGGCCTTGACAGATTTGTGAAAGAAAGCTGTGTTCTTGTCTCCTTCAGATAACCATTTTATTCTTGATTTTTGCTTCCAATAAATTTCCTCTGCAAGCAGATGTCTTGTGTAATCAGCCTTAGCTTCTTGAAGTTCCATTCGAGCGGTAGGAGATGGAGCGGTATCATATGTAGTTTCCAAGATGGTAATTCTGTCTTCTATGTTTTTGATATTCTGAAATATATCACCGTAGGTTTCCTTGTTCCATACTCGAAGTTGAGTTCTTAGCCTTTTCAGTTTCATGCCCAGGACATACAAACCAGTACCAGCAGCAGGCTCATTCCAAGAGTTTGCTACAAATATTTTGAAGTTATCATAAAGCAGCCAGAAATTTCGAAACTGGAAACGGGTGGCTTGCAGCTGATGAGCTGCTAGACTGGTTATCAACAATGGATTATGGTCAGAGGTTACTCTATTCAGATGAGTGACTATACATCTTGGGGCATCAGAGATCCAGTCCTCAGAAAAGAAAATTCTTTCTAGGCGTTGAAGAATTCTATCCGCCTCAGTCTGGTTGTTTGTCCACGTGAACTTATTTCCTAAATACCCTGCATCTTGGAGCTTACACGATGTGATGGCTTGCTGAAACTCTTGTGCTGTCCCTAGATGCATAGGAAGTCTGGCAGCTTTTTCATCCGGAGATAAGATAATATTGAAATCCCCTCCTATGATTAATGGTGCCGAGATGTTACCAAACTCCTGACACATATCACGCCACAGTATTTGTCTCTCTGCCGTGTCATATTTAGCATATACCCCCCAGATAAAATGTGAAATCTGAAGCGATATGCTGCACTTTGAGAATAAGAAGTCGCGCAGAGTCAAAATACGGTTCTATTTTCCAATCTTGATTCCAAAAGCACCAAATTGAATTATGTGTGTTGTAGCACCCATCATGGAATTTCATTTTTTCTTTAACTTAGGCAAACTGGCTTTGTTGTTGCATTGGCTCCAGAATCACCAAAATGGATAACTTGTGGATCTTGATAAGTTTTTTCAGACGACATAAAGTGGAAGGATTGTTTATACCTTGGATATTCCAAATTAAGGCCGATATATTCATTGCTGTACCCTTGATCTAGTTTGGATGGAGGATGAAGCATAGCTTTTTCGTGTGTAATTCCTTTTCAACTTGACAGGTGCCTCGTTATTATTCTGCCAATGACTCTTGGGGGAGGTGTTTTCATCAGCTTCTTCATCTGTTCCTTCCTCTTCATCTTCCTCTAGATGTCTTTGGTTCTGGCTGGGAGATTTCCAGAACTTAGAGACTGATAACTTTGTAGTATGTTCAGAGATTGGGATCAGTTACATCCCTTCAGCATCTATATCCTCTGCATCTTCGGAAATTTGTTCTGCATCAGTTTCTTGGACAGTTTCTGCTTCGTTTCCATTGTTTTCTGCAGCTGGCAGCACAGATCCTTTCTTTGCATTCTTTTTGGCCATTCTCTTTTCCTTTTTAGAGGTACCAGATTTTTTTCCCCTGTGTCGGTTGAAGTAGCTGATTTCTCTCTGGGATCATTAGGAAATACAATTTCTTCTTTGTCTGCCTTATTGCTTTCAGATTTTTCTGTAGTGGCCTGGGCTTTGGGGGAATTCTGGTGTGCCATATCATTTCCCTCAGCATCAGCGAGGCAAGAGAAAGCATTAGATAGGATAGCATTATTATTTTGAAGAGCAGAATCATTGTTTATAATGGTACCTTGGCTGGAGGTTGTTGCTATGTTATTAGTCTCAACCTCCGTATTATTTTTGACTGACTCAGACTCATCATTCAGAGTCCTACCAGCTACCTTAGTCTTCCCCTTCGTAACTTGTCTGTAGACGAACTGTGGCTTTGTGTTGGTCTTGGTAGAAACATTTGTTGTCACCTTAGGCCTTTGGTCAGCAACAGGAGGGTTATCTTTTGTAGTGCCAGTTGTTGCATTTGTCCATTGTTTTGCTTTCACGTCTGTAGTTTTCTTGGCCTGTTCAGGATGCAAAATTTTGTAGTTTTCCTCAGAGTGTCCCAGGCACATGCAATGTATGCAGTATGAAGGCCTTCTCTCCATATGTAAAGGTTGCCAAAAATTCTTATGGCCCAGAGATTCCACATAGACTCTGCTCGGGGAACCTTGAGTAGATCATTTTCAACACAAACTCTGGCTAGGCTAGGCCTGATCAATAATTCCGTGGCAACATCAATTCTAAGGAGCTTGCCTAAGGCACTGGCAATAGAGTATATGACATCCTTTCTGTATAGATGTAGTGGTAAATTGGGCAAAGAAACCCACACAGGGGTAATGTGAGATTCAGCATCTGATACAAAATCCGGGGTCCATTTAAAAACTCTCATTGGGAATTTGTTTAAGGTCCAATTCTCTCTGAGCCACATCCGATCTCTATCATCAATATAAGAAAAACGAATTATGACGTGTTTAGCATCAAGATGACCAACTGTTACTTCACCTTTGAAGCCAATAGCAATAATAAGTTGTCTGATTTCAGCCATGGTTGGGCGGCCATGACTAAATTTTCCAACTAGTGCAAGAGCAAACGGTTCAGATAAAGCAGCGATTTCATCCTCAGTAAAAGTAACTTTTGGTTCACCTTTCCATTCGCTAAGTTATTTCAATGGGATCGGGGAGTATGAAGTGTTGTTACCTGCACCAAATAGTGTAGCAAAACTTCGGACTGTTCGAGTCGGCGTCGGCGTGTTTTGGGTTGTCGGAGGGTAGTAAGCCTTCCCATTTAGCGCTAGGAAATCTTCAGGGGATGATGACCCAGCCACTCGTCGGGAGCTTGAAGCAGCCAGTTCTCAGATCTGGGCCGAGAAGCAGCCAGATTAATCGGGGATTCCGATCGAAGATGAAGGCAGCAAGTGAATTTTTGAATCGCGGCGAGGGGAGTCCTTAAGAGTGATATTATTTTTATATTATTTTATTATTATTTTTTGATAGGTAATGTAACTATGAGTACAATTGTAATTCTCATCACCAATAAGCCAACCCCCACTCTCACAGGTTTCCTTTCATTGAAACACAAGAAACCTAAATAAGTGTTTGGGTCCACTAAACAAACACAAAAAAATCACAAAGAAGAAAAATGAAATTCCTGTGAAATCCTCAAAAGAGTAAAAATAAAAAAGAATTCACAATTTAATAAATTTTCGACCGCCTTGTTCAGATTCAGACTCTCTCTCGTGGTTGTGAAACTTCGTCTCCTCCTCCATCACCTGAGGGTGAGGGTGAGGGTGAGAGTGAGGCTATTCCATTTTCCTCCCCTTTGGCTTTTTCATGTTTGTCCAGTTGGCTGAAGTTGCCTTTCTGCTTGAACAGTTGACTGTGGTGATGCCGGCAGTACAAACGCTGCTCGTGAGTGATATAATTAGAAGGGCTTATAGTGCACCCTCCATGGCTGCATTTGAAGCAAACTCGATGATACGATACACCATCAACGGCGACCTGTTGTTGGATTACAAATTCATCAGCGCAGAACGATGTAGCGAGCAATAGCATGCTTTTTTTTATCATTGTTCTAGCCTCTATACGTCAAGTGTGTGTACCTTCTCAATAGGATACACTTTTTTGCCGCAAGAAACACATTTATCTTGAGTTCCCACGAACAAGCTTGAAAATTTGGTGTTGGAAGTATATTTCTCACTCGATCTGTCGATTCCAGCAGTTTTCCGAGCACCTGTGGATAACAGAACAGGCAATCACATTAACATACATGTGTTTATGGAATAGAAGGACTGAAAACGGCTCGGTTTTAACCTTCGAAGCTCTTGTCCAGGCTGCCAGTCATCTTGAACAGCTGGTCGAAATGAGGCTTGCAATATAGAGCACCTTCATAGGAAGAGTAATTAAACAGCTACAAAGACAGAAGAAGCGTGTGTTATTGATTGAAACGAGAAGCATGATTAAATACATCTAGCTTAAAAGCAGTGTTTCAGAAAGCGTTAGGCCAACCCTAGACGGACAGGGGCTGCTCAGCACCTAGACGGTCTAGGCGCCCGCCTAAGCAGGTTTATAAGTGGTCTAGGCGGGAATTCAGGCAAGGCGGAGGGCGACATCCTAACGCCTAGGCAGCGTCTAAACGGCCTAGGCCCGCCTTCTCGAACAGAGCTTAAATGGCAGAGGCACAAAAACAGAATGAAGACAACAAGACAACAAAATCTTAGGGAACTTGCTGCACTAACATGAAATTAAAGTGAAAGAGTGGCAATAGATTGCGTTGTTCTAGGGTAGGAGTAGGACTATGCATCAGCAGGTGGAGAAATACTCTGCATCGGAAAGTTCATCATATTGATGAAACATCTAGTCTCACCAATAAGCAAAAGATTATCAATGTGTTATCAGATTCGATATCCGAGCAAGAAACTAACGTCTCTTAAAAATATATAGTGTTTCAAAGCATATATATACATTTCAAAAGAATGCTGCTGTGAACGGAAAAATCAACAAGGTGAAGCCAAGTGTGACTACAGAATCAAAACATCAGCGATAAAAGACGCAGCAGCGTTTCCGCAATTTTAGACGGCCCACTGATTGATTTTCAATTCAGATTCATGCTTACCCAAAAAAAAAATTCAGATTCATGGAAGTTTACATAGACAATCAGTATAAGTACTGTTCCTCAACAAGAAATCTATAACCTCAACCAAATTATCATCAGAGCGTAGATAAGAATCACAAAGTAACTTCAGACAAAAGTTTAATGATCCGACGACAAATTTTCAAACAAACCCAAAAAAAATGTTCCAACACCAAGTCAGAGGTCAACAAAACCGTTTAGAAACAATCAACAACCAGGATAAAATTATTCAAGGAATCAACCAGAGAGCATAAAAATTGAATCAATAATACAGAATTATGACAGAGGTTGTGATAAAAATCCCACCTTTAGAGTTCCTTTGCAGTGTTGGCATCTGAAACAAGCCCTATGATAAACCTTGTTGTCAGCAGTGAGTTGATCCACCAAGTAAACGGTCCTATCACAGGCCTTGCATTTTTGTGTTGTGCCAGAAAAAGTTGCCATTTTTTGTTCCTCGATTCACAAACTTGAACCAAACACACTTTTGTTTCAATTGGAAACAAAAACTGGAAATTTGAACAGGGAATTTGCAAGAAAATCAACCCAGCTACGATGCTAGACTAATTGTGCTGTGCTGTGCCCTCTTATTTATTTTCTTTCCTTGAGTAGTCTACAGGTCAGCGTGTCAGATAAAAGTTGGCTTGTTTTGACAAAAACAAATTGTTTATTTATATTGCCTACCTAGCAAGACACCAAGTTAAAAGGAACATTGGGTTTGGGTGGGTGGAGGTGGGGGTAGGGGCAATGGAACAAATTGCTTATTTGTTAGAGTTAGGTTCACACCGACATCGTTTTTTTTAAAAAAACGGGAGAGTCATAAAAATACTATTTTTTATAAGTAAATCTGTTTTATTAATATATGTGTGTTATTGCAATTTACATGGGTATTGTACTAACTACCCACATTTCACCTGCCTTTTCAGTTTCGCGTACAATCTTCCAGAAATTCAATTTTCTTCCAAACTACACATTTGCATCACTTTGTTCTCGTGGCCTTTCAGTGAAGCAATGTGCCCACCTTTCTCACTCGATCTCCATTCATCGTCTTCAGACTCTTAATTAGGCGAATTCCGCCAAGGGATGTGCCCCTTCCTTTTCGACAATGGTTGTTGGAAGCGCAATCTTCCCCATTTCTGGCGAATGAAGTACCATCTCCAGCATTCCGGAGGTGCAGATTTCCAATGGTTTGCTCATAGTTTCCTTTTCCCATAAAATTTCCAGATCTCATCTCATTAATTTTCCTCCTTCCCTTCGAATTGCAACTAAGTTGTCGATCGAATACATCACATTGGCTGCCGACACCATTCTGCAAAACCGAGCCCAGACTAAGTATCATTCCTAGTGGTACCAGCCTTTTAACTGTGTTTGCTCCATTATTTGCTGGACATTTAGTTGTTGTTCTTCAAATATACATGCATTCTTGCTTTTCCAGATTTCCCATACTGCTAATTGCCAGAGCGCCTTTCATATAGATTTTCCCCAGGGTGGTTTGATTCACATCATATGACTCTGCAAGAGGTTATCAGTAGCTATGGGAATAGGTACCTCATTTGCACGTGTTAACGAGTTATAGAACTCTCTCCAAAATGGCATCATACATATACATTTGGCAAATAAATGATCCTTAGTTTCTTCTTCTCCATTGCAGAATGCACAATTCCAAGTATTTAGCAGCATCCCTCTTCGGATCAAGTTTTTTCGTGTAGGCAATCGATGCTGCAGTAAGTGCCAGGTAAAGGCACGTACTTTGAGTGGTAGAATTTTACTCCAAGCAGTCAGAAAAATGCTATAATGCACCACTTGTTGACACCATTTTTCACCACTCGGTGATGTGTCAGTACCCAATTAGGCGAAAATGATATAGCCCACTTTAAATTAGACACTTCAAACACACATTTTGTTATGTGTCATCATATTATTGGATATATCATCGGACCTAACTAAATGCTAAAAATAATACCCCAACTGTCATCCAATGCCCTATTGTCACGTGGCAGAAATGTTTTGTCGGATTGAATTCTAAATATCAGAACAGATCTGATAATTTTATACGAATACAAAATCGTACCTTTATAGCGGAAGCGTGGTTAATCGTAATATTCCGGTTGAGCAGATCTTCAAACGGGACTACCAGAGTCCCGATGGTATTCCACAATTCAAAACTCTTATTCCGAGATGATGAGGCAGCACTTCGAGAGAACTATGAAAACTAGGTTCTCAACAGATGAGAATGGAATAAGGACTAAGCGTTAGGTTATGAAAATCTCCTTATTTATAGGGTAGATATGGACCTAAATGGGCCAAAGCCCATTTAATGTATTGATTATATAAATTACAATTAAACATATATTAATTGCAATTTAATCCTTAATTACATTATGCCATAAATACGTTTGACGTCCACCAGCTCCCACTCAGCTACATAAGTTGTACTGTTTAACGTAATAACGTATCTGTCTTACAGCTCCCACTCGGCTACACAAGCTGCATACTAACAGCTCCCACTCGGCTACACAAGTCGCAATGGATTGTTCAAACTTTCTCTCGATGCTTCATACGAGTAATGAGTTGTGCGACCAATATAAGTAACACGTAA
>JAOYMZ010058909.1:0-13192 GCA_025802335.1 Pinguicula primuliflora
GGCTAATTGTATCTCATAATTGCATTATGTACAAATTATGTACATTTACATTATGTAAATGTATCATTTTTGTTTATTTTTGATTTACTTTTATTGTTCTTTTACATAAAAAGGCATTTAAAAAAATGAAGAAACCAAACCAAATATACTCAGTAAATCTCGCCCTTAGGCAGAGTCTGGAGAGGACAGGGTGTACGTAATCATGCTCACACCCCTCAACAGGATGAGAAAATTGTTTCCGTGTTTAGGGTTTTAGGCTTTAGGGTTTGGGTTTTGGGTTTAAATGAAGAAAAGAAATAAAATACTAAATCGTCTTAATACCTTCTAATCAAGTCAATCGCTGCAAGACTTTTCACTAGCCATCTCCGGAGAAAAGAAGACGTAGAGCTCTGGAAGTGCATGTGGTAGACGGTTATGTGGGCTATTTCGCCGAGCAGGAGAAAATTCCATCAAAAATAGAAATGGTTTACAAAATCAAGTACAAATTATGGGAATTGGCAAAGGCACAAAATCTATTCCAAGGGTTCACTGCAATGGATTGGGAGAGGAATGCAAGAGCAATTCACATGATGGATTTTGCTTACGCAGTGTGGAATGAGCAAGTTAGCTTCATTAGCTAAACGGTGCTTTGTAAATAAGCATGTAAATACTTTTTTTTATTAATGAATTAAACAAGCTTTGCGAAAAAAAGAACTAGCCCATTTCCATCGAAAGAAAAATCTTTCAAATTGAACAAGACACACTTCAACCTCGACTCAAATCGAATCGCCTTCAATATGTCGTGGGATAAATCCTCAAACACCCATACTCGTGACCTCCTAGAGAGAGACAATTGAATAAGTGCAACCCGAATTCCCGGCCAACTGTCCGGCGAGAGTTGCTCAATTATGCACACGGACGGTTACTATTGTCGGTCACAATTGTTGATATCATGACTGTCGGGATGAACCCGCTATTCTAAATGGAGTCATGCACGATCTATGCAGGGGTTCTTATTAGTGGAGGGTTTATTATGAACTTGAATTATGTATACAACAAACTTGGTGACATATTTTTTGAACTTCATTTAATATATTATAAATTTTATTTGATCTACTAAAAAATGGAAGATCTGATAGTCAATGTATGATGTCAAAAATTTATCATAGATGATGGTGTTTCATCCTAACAATTTAATCATTGAAAAGAAATGAACTTTAACCCCAACCAAGCATTTTTATTGTCATTATCCAAAATCTGCCACTAGTTGTGGAGTTATTAGGTACCATGAAACTGGTATGACTTTCGACCATTTGAACTCGTTGGATGAGAAATGATAGATGGTCAAGAAATTTGCCTCTGATTTTCAAACTAAAAGATTTGTATGGACACAAGTCTCCGAGTTAGAACACAATTCATCTCAATAAAATCAGAGTGTGGTGGAAAATGATATAAGACACCACTTCCCTAGAGCATCTCCACTTCTCTCTGAGGGGGTGCTCTAGGGAGGTGGTGCCTTATATCATTTCCCGAGTGTGGTGGAGCTCGGAAAGGATATTTGGAAGGTCTTATGTGGGCTGCCCTAAACGGGCAGATTTGGGGGAAGTGCAAGCATTCAAACACATTCATTTTTGGAATGAAATTAGTTGGACATAATAATGATGAGTAAAGTTATGTGTCGAATTCTAATAATGAAATCGAGATTGTAATACAACGCTTAAATCTAACAATCATAATTCCTAATTCATTTATTCACCACCTGAATTTTTTTCAAATAATGATAGGGTGATAAAAAAAAAATTTATTCATCTTTTCGTGTCAAAATTTCATTTTTAATTGGTTCCATGATTCTGGAATTGTTCAAAATAAAATTGACGATTGAAGGTTTTTAAGCAATTTGTTTTGAAACGTGGGGAAAAGACTTTTTAACATGTATACACAAAGGTATGCCTCTTGAGCCCAAACAAAAAAGTATTCATACAATTTTCTTCTGCAAGACAATTTATGACCGTTATGCTCTACGATGGCAGAGTTAAACCCTCTTATGCCGACAGCTAACGATCGGCAACCAACGATTATAATCTCTGTGGCGGCGCCAGTAATGGCCACTGCATCCGAGGTTCCTTATCAGGATCACCAACACCACTTGAGTCGTTAGACCACTCTCCTATCAGACTACCAACCTCTGTAGCCTCAGAATCAAATTCAGAGGCCTAAAACAAAGACCAACAAAATACAAAATAACTATTCAAATTAATGCGACTATAAATGTATTTAAAACAACAAAGTAAGTTCACCTGAGGTTCGTACTTATCCACGGGTGGTGCAGGGAGGCTGTTTACCTCCAATTCGTCATCTTGATTATATGTTTTGTGAAGTTTTGCAGCAAAAGACGCCTATGAAGACAAAGACACACATGGAAAGGAGTAATTGAATTTGGAAAACACATATGATCGTGCTTGCATCGACTGACACCAGCAAGGGGCACATATGAAGATGAAAAGACCCATATACGAGCAGGACGGAAGGCGGAAAGACACTTTTCAGGGCAAGAGAGTCATTTTATTTTAAAAGACTCTGTTACTGCTGCCCCATAATGCTTATACGTGTAAAAAATGTATGGTCGAGCGATATAGTGCACGGCTCCCCATACACACTGCAGCGCCATTCTAATATTCTTACACGTGTAAAGAATGTATGGTCGGGCGATACACCATAGCGCACCATTTCATGTGCAATGCACACATACACCAACATCGGTGTGTGCGAGATCCAGTGAGAGAGCGGCGTGGTGCCCCGCTTTTGAAAAGCTATGAGCAAATCAGTTTTGGGTCGAGCTTAACTTTATTGCTCTTTTGGGTTTATACGTAATGTCAGAGTCTCAACTGCAGTGATAGGAATAAATGCACTATCCGAGATATGTGTGTGCTCTTTTAGGGGGAATGCACCCAAGTTCAAACCAGGCTTACTTTGAAGATGGGAAGAATAACGAACGAATTTGAACTGAACCGACACCTTATACAGAAAATAAAAATCAATTTAAACAATACTCATATCAATCCTTTCATTTCAATTATGTAAAAATAAAATCAACAAGTTACAAATTATCGTAGTCAAAAAAGCTGAAAATGGAGATTCATGCTCATGTCCTTTTCCGTTCAATGTTGGGTTGCGCGATTAAGGTTTGTACCAAAACATGGAGATTCTGCTCATTTCATTTGCCTTCCAATATCGGACCGCATAGATGAAGCAAACTGATATTGAGGTTATTCTCGATACTCAGGATGAGGTGCTCGATGATGGAACTACGTTTTCCGATGATCAGGGTTTGATAACAATAAGAAGCTTAAGCAAACAAGATCAGGAGATCAAAGTCGATTAGGAGTAGCTCACTTTTGTTAGAAAATCGACCTGTCTCTCCCTGGGCTCATGCCTCGTGTACGCAGGTGCGCGCGTGCGTGGGCCAACTTAAATAGGTGGATGTGGGCTACTCTCATTAAAACCTTGATCCCAAGGTGATTGATTGTAGCACCACATTCCAATTTAAGTTGGTTGACAATTCTTTCTGCAATCGGTATGGGACAATATTCCAATACTCCCCCTCAAGTCCAACTAGATAAACCTTGTTGGACTTGGATAACACAATGCCCAAACATTGGGCCAAACACCTTCATGGGCCCCCTCACCCATGGGTACAATACTCCGGACACCCCTCTGAAAACAAACACGGGCCTCAGTGGGCCAAATACCTCCATGGGCTCCCTCACCCATGGGTACAACACTCCGAAAACAAACTCGGGCCTCAGTGGGCCAAACACCTCCATGGGCTCCCCCACCCATGAGTACAACACTCCGGACTCCTCTCTGGAAACAAACTTGGGTCTTAGATCGCCTGCTCCGATATCATGAAGATGCTAGTATCTTGTTAGGTTTGAGATTGTAACACAAGTATTTACGTGGTTCGGCATAGCCTACGTCCACGGGAGAATAGTTCTTCCTTGTATTCTTCTTATCATCGTTTACATCATAATACAAGGTTTATATAGGAGCCACACATCTCCACAAAGTAGGGTAAATCCCGGAATTAATGAAAAGATAATCCCGGGGATAATTGAGGGAAAGATTTAAAATCTTTCCCTCCTCATCCTTTGCTAACAATCCCGTTATCGTCATTTACCAGTCATAAGACAAGATCAGAGACATGGCGGAACAGGCAGCACTGGCAGCTGCTGCTCAATCTTTATGCGAGCAACTCGCGAAGATTTTGAGTGAACAGAACAACGCAATTGTACCAAAAGAGGAGTCCACAGGCAATGGTAACCCAGGAGACATCACACTCTCGGAACCACTGGATAACCAGAATTATGCGATATGGCAGAGAAGGATGGAAATTGCCCTAGGGTGGCGGGGCCGAATTCATCACATTATTGGCGATCCAGCGCCTCCAAAGGAGGGTGAACCAGGCTATCGGAAATGGTGGGAATGCGACCTTCAGGTGTTTGATTGGATCACCAAAAATATTGAGGGCCACATTGCCCGTCAGTATATGAATTTTCCGATGAGTCTGGAATTGTGGAATGCACTGTCTAAGACATTCCAATCTGGAGAGGACAACCTGCAAATTTTCGACCTGACAACGCAAGCAGACAAGTTAATATAGGGTAATATGAGTATTGAAACATATTTTAGCCAAAGCAAGAATTTGTGGATGGAGGTTGATCGGCGGCGCCCTAATCCGATGAAGGATCCACATGATATAATCCATTTCAATAAACAGCAGGATGACCATAGACTTTTCAAGTTCTTTGCAGGATTGAATGACAAATTTGATGCAATTATTCGGGATATTCCGAGGGAGAAAAACTTACCGGACATGGATGAAGCATACGCCACCATCCGACGAGAAGAGGTACAGCGGTATATTCTCGGTTCAGAAAGTCAGAATCCAGGAATTGATCAAAACCCTAGCGGGTCGGGCCTCGGGTCGGGCCTCATCATCCAAACTGGGTCGAATACTGGACCGGGTCACGAAGCCAGGCCATCCGATTGGTTACTGGAGAATGGGTTGGCCCATGACATCAGAAAATCCCAATATGGAGCAAGAGGGTCGGCCCAGAATGAACATGGAAATGGGTAAAGACAGTCTGGATTGGAGACCACTAGGACCACGCGCCGACCGCCGACCACCGTCTCACGTTACTCCTCTCCTCCTCCACCGCTGTATGAATGTCCGTCAGACCAGGAATGCGGGGCCCCAATTCATCATACAGACAGCGAGAAATGCATTTTTGCGACAATTGTGGGAGATAGGGACACATACGACGAGACTGCTACCGACGCAGCGGCAGAAACTCATAGTGAGGGAGAGGGAGGCGCCCACCAAGCAACTGGCACCGCAAGGGAACCATCGCATTCGGCGAAGGTTGTGACGATGATTTTAGGAAGGAGGCTTCGCGGCTGCGGCCGTGGGAAGGCAAGAAACTACCGCCGACCACGAAGCCTCACCGTTGTGGAAATCCGTTCGCGAAAGGCGATACAGATCTGGAGGAGATGAGCAGCGAAATGGAGAAAAAGGGACAGAACCTTCTCGAATAACAGGCAACACGGACAGAGATGAGAAATTCCATCTCTGCCCTCCTGCTATTAAATTGAAATAAATCAATGTTGGGCCTAATTGTTTGCAGGGGAGAAATGGGCCAGCGAAATGGTTGCAGGAAATTTGAAATGAATGGGCCCAAGTATTTTGCTCATGGATGTTTTGGAGAATTTGGTGATGATATCAGTTATGCATTGCTTAGTTCAAATTCTGTAAAATCATATGACTGGATTTTTGATTGTGGAGCAACAGATACGATGACATTTGATGCCTCGGATATTGTTAAGCCCTAGGTTCCCAGGAAAAGAATTATTCAGACAGCGAATGGAGAATCATTACCCGTAAAGGGAGCGAGTTCGGTTGCGATCAACCCATCCATAAAGCTCTCAAATTGTCTTCTTGTCCCTGCATTGTCTCACAAATTGTTATCTATTAGTCATGTGACCAAAGAACTTAATTGCACCGTGCTTATGTACCCATCGTTCTGTGTCTTGGAGGATATTTGGACGAAGGAGATCATTGAGCGAGGCACTAAAAGGGTCGGGCTTTACTATGTGGATGAGGTCGCTACATCCGGGCGGACTATGGTTGCAAAGGGCACTGATCGTAATGGGTGGCTGTGGCATCGCCATCTAGGTCATCCTTCCGATGGTTATTTTAAGACATTATTTCCTAGATTGTCGTGTTTTCCTATTTCCTGTGAGTCATGTGCTCGTGCAAAAACACGTCGTGTCTCGTTTCCTAAAAGTATATCTCGTGCAGAAGTTCCTTCCGAACTTATACATTCTGATGTTTGGGGACCTGCCCCAGTTGTTGGGGGAAGTAGTTTAAGATATTTTTTGGTATTTGTTGATGACTGCACACGCATGTGTTGGGTATTCTTCTTAAAAAATAAATCTGATATTTTCGGAAAATTCACTCAGTTTTTCCAGATGATTGAGATTCAGTTTGGAGGAGGTATAAAAAAATTTTGCACTGACAATGGAGGGGAATTTGTTAATTCATCTATGAGCCAATTTTTTGTAGAGAAGGGGTTAATTCACCAAACCACGTGCCCTTATACTCTTGAGCAGAATGGAGTAGCTGAACGGAAAAATCGGATTTTGTTAGAAATCACTAGAGCCCTTATGCTTGATTCCCGGGTTCCTAGTATGTTCTGGCCTGAAGCTGTAGCTACGGCCACGTATCTAGTTAATCGTCTTCCCACAAGGACTCTACAGTTGAAGACCCCTTTACAGGCCCTTTCTGCTCATACTCGTGTGCCATCTTATCTTACTATTTTTCCTCGGGTGTTTGGATGTTCTGTTTATGTGCATTTACCAAAACCTTTCCGGACTAAATTAGATGCTTATGCAGTCAAATGTGTTTTTGTGGGATATGATGTTAATCAGAAAGGGTATCGTTGCTTTGATCCCGTGTCTAAACAGATATTTGCTACACTCCATTGTGACTTTATGGAAACAGAGTTTTTTTATCAGAGTTCACAGTCTAGTGCTCAGGAGGACACTATATATGAGCCTCTAGACTGGATTGTATCCCCAATTTGTGTGCCTCCTACTGATGGACGACTGGTGATGCCGCTCGCTACAGTGCCCACGTCAAATGACCCTTCATCTCCAGATATCGAGGTAAGTCCCACTCCTTCCACTCCTGATGGTGTAGTTTATTATTCATCGGATTTTGTGTTATCTCCGCCTGTGCAGCATACTGAGACCGCAGGTCCCGCCAGAGTCCTACCACCACGCAGTACACGAGACATTCCAGCTCGGAGATTCTCCCTGGATCGTATACCTGATTCACAAAGATATCCGATAGCTAATCTACTCAGGGGGAGAGAGTCAGTAGAGGCAAAGGCATTTATGACCTCCTTATATAAGGAGGAAATCCCGAGGACAATTCAGGAGGCAATGTCTGTACCGGAATGGAAGGAGGCCATGGAAACTGAGATGCGATTATTACGACAGAGTCATACATGGGAAAAGTATTGGTTACCCTCAGGAAAACGTCCAGTGGGATGCAAGTGGGTATATACGATCAAGAGAAAGGCAGATGGCACCATTGAGAGGTATAAAGCAAAGCTAGTTGCGAAAGGCTATACACAGACTTATGGGGTAGATTACTCGAAGATATTCTCTCCTGTGGCAAAGATGGATATGATACGTGTTCTATTCTCAGTGGCGGAAAATAAGGATTGACCCTTATATCAGTAATCAGATGGATGTGAAGAATGCATTCTTGCACGATGATCTTGAAGATGAGGTGTATATGGACGGACCTCTAGGTTTCTCTCAGAACTTTAGACCTGGTGAGACGTGCAGGTTGAAGAAGGACCTATATGGTTTGAAGCAATCCCCACGAGTCTGGTTTGGGAGATTCACTATAGCAATGAAGAGATATGGATATGTGCAGAGTAACTCAGATCACACGCTGTTTATCAAGAGGAGGGGTCGAGCCGTGACTTGCCTTATTATCTACGTCGATGATATGATCATTATCGGGAATGATGATGCGGAGACTGTCGAGCTGAAGAAAAATCTGTTTAAGGAGTTCGAGATGAAGGACTTGGGAATTTTGAAATACTTTCTTGGGATTGAGGTGATGAGGTCGAAGCTTGGCATTCACATATCGCAGAGGAAGTATATATTGGACCTATTAGCTGAAACTGGCCTGCTTGAGTGCAAACCGGGGGATACACCTATGATCTCAAATCATGGACTTCGGATACTTGAGGAATCTACATGGGCAGACAGAGATCGGTATCAGCATCTAGTAGGGAAACTAATTTACCTTTCCCATACTAGACCAAAGCATACGCTGTAGGAGTGGTGAGTCGGTTCATGCATAAGCCACAGAAAGAACATATGGAGGCAGCACTAAGGATTGTGAGATACTTGAAGGGTACACCAGACACAAGGGCTGAGAATTGAACCCTACACTGATGCAGATTGGGCCGGGAATCCTGTTGATCGAAAATTGACCGCAGGATACTTCACATTTATTAAGGGAAATGTGGTGACATGGAGGAGTAAGAAACAGAAAGTGGTTGCTCTTTCGAGTGTTGGGGCAGAGTTTTGAGGCATTACATGAGGCGTGACTGAGATATTATGGCTGAGGAGGCTAATGAGTGAGTTGGGGTTTCCTCCAGACCAACCCTGTCCATTGAGATGTGATAATCGAGCAGCTATTCAGATAGCGGAGAATCCAGTCCAGCACGACCGGACTAAGCATGTGGAGATAGATTTCATTAAGGAGAAGTTAGAGGATGGGATTATTGAGTTACCTTATATCAGGTCGGAAGACCAGTTGGCAGATATCCTGACGAAAGCAGTTGTAAGGCGATCATTCCGTGACGTGCTATACAAGTTGAGTATTGGATACCCTCCCAGTACTCAACTTGAGGGGAGTGTTAGCCTAGGATAAGGAGGGAAAGATTTGACTAAATCCTTCCCTCAATTATCCCCGGGATTATCTTTCCATTAATCCTGGGATTTACCCTGATTTGTGGAGATGTGTGGCTCCTATATAAACCTTGTATTATGATGTAAATGATGATAAGAAGAATACGAGGAAGAACTATTCTCCCGTGGACGTAGGCTATGCCGAACCACGTAAATACGTGTGTTACAATCTCAAACCTAACAAGATACTAGCGTCTTCAACTTTATCCTGGAAGATACACCAGCACCACTTCACTGGTAAACACAGTGGGCGGTATAATTGGTAGAATGCTGCTAGTTTGTCTTCCGAGATAAAAATAATTGCACATAATAATATGGTGTGCCTCATTATGGCCGGGACTGGATCAAAGAAGGAAGCAACGTCGGCAGCCATGTTACAAATGAGGAGTAAGTTTCTTGTTGTTGTTCTATCTAGATATAGAACAAGGAATTTGCATTAATTTCATCGTTGCAGCTGTTGTTAAACATCACAACAGAATATGAAAAGACGCGCCTATTATTGAAAAGACGCAACATGTGCATATTATGAAATGACTATATGCGCAGTTTATGAAAAATGTGTTGTTTAATGCAGACACTCTTCCAGGAAAATGCATTGGAAAACAAAATTGCTATGGTTTAAGGCCAGACTAAGGTATCTGGATTCAACACGTATTGTCGCGCAATGAAAATCCCTATAGCTTAGGGCCCCACTGAGATATTCGACTTTACCACGTATAGTCACGCTCTTTCTTTCAGCCGTGAATAGAACAGCGGATGATGTGCTTAATACAGTGTAGTTGGAGCATGAATGGATCTTCCAGGTTAACCAAGAATGAGTCACAATTGTTTTGACTGCAGTGTGTGTTCTGATATGACTATTCGATATATTTAATTATGGCTAAACTCTAATTACCCTACTTGCTACGCTAAGTGAGTATGAATGGACAAACATGTGTGTCATTACATTAGTTTTTATCGCGTGCTCAGGCACTTATGAGATTGGAGACAATATTTTCAAATAAATTAGAAATTTAGAAACTACATTATATTTCCTCGTAAGAGTTTTTGTCTCGGATACGAATCAATTCCATTGTGCGTCTCACAGTTTAGATAGGCGGTACACCAAATTAAAAGTGTGTAAAAGTGATGAATTATATACCACTATTATGAATTTAAGAGTAGTTAACGGATTGTGGTTGTTTAGTGTTATTTTTTAGGGTCCGACTGCGTTATCCAGGGTTACCAAGTGTAGTCGCGCCCTTACCATCAGACGTGAATAGAACCATGGATGTTGTGTTATACAGGCTTACCACGACGGGTCACGATCTTGCCGAGTGTTGTGTTTTTTAATAATTTAGGGTCCGACTGCATTATTTGGGTTTATCACGTATAGTCACACTTGTGCTGTCAGACGTGGATAGAACCAAAAATGTTGTGTTTATATTACACGATAGCTGAAGCACGAATGAATCTTCCAGGATAACCACAACGGGTCGTGGTCATGATTATTTTTGTGTTTATTTAATAATTTAGGGTCTGACTGCATTATCAAAGTTTACCACATATAGTCGTGCTTGTACCGTCAGACGTGGATAGAGCCACGTATGTTGTACTTATTACAGGATAATTGGAACACGAATTTTTCTTATGGGGTAACCACGATATGTCGGGGTCTTATCGATTACTGTGTTTATTCCAACTATACTATACAAGATATTTAAGTATGGTAATAATATATAACAAAATTCTTGTGGTTGTTTAGTTTTCTTTTTGTAGGGTCCGACTGCGTTATCCGGGTTCACCACGTATAGTCGTGCTCTTACTGTAAGACATGAATAGAACAACAGATGTTGAGCTTATTACAGAGTAGTTGGAGCACGAATGATGATTCCAGGATATCTACGACGGGTCGCGGTCTTGTCGATTGTTTTGTTTGTTTAATAGTTCAGGGCCCGACAATGTGTTTCGGGTTTACCACGTATACGCATACCGTCAGACGTGATTGAACCACAGATATTGTGCTTATTAAAGGATAGTTGGAGCATGAATGCCTCTTTCGAAATAACTACGATAGGTTGTGATCGTATCGATTGCTTTGTTTGTTTCGACTATGCTATAACGAGATAAAGTATGACAAAAATATATAACAAAACTCAAATTACTCTAACTGCTATGCTAAAAAAATATTTCTACGCCAAGTGGAGCACGAATGATGTTTTCGGGTAGTCGTGCTTGTATCGACTGTCGTTCATATTCCGCCTTGTCTAATCGTTTGAAAAACCCAGAGCATGAAAAGACGTTGTACTATATTAAGGTTGACCAATAATATGTTATAAAATTGAAAATAGCCCGAATGATGATTCTGGGTTCACCATGTAAACAACAATTGATGACAACCTCATCCTCTTGAACCATTCTTCTTTTTTTTGCAAGTCTCTTGAACTATTCTTCATCTTGTTGCTAGCTTGAAAAAAATGAAAATATCGAATCGACAACGACACAGTGTCCTCCTCACTCCCGCGCACGCTGTCGTTGCAACCTCCCCTACTCTCGCGCACGCTGATGTTGCAGTCTCCCCTACTCCCACGCACGCCGATGTTGCAGCCTCTCCTAGTATTGCACAAGCTGACGTTGCAACCGTCCTTACTCCCACACACGTGTAAGCTGACATCCCCACTCCATCTCCAACCGTCATTGCCTTGGATGAAGACGACGATGATGATGACGTAAAGGAGGAGGATGAGGAGAATGACGATGAGGAGGAGGATGACGACGAAGATGACGTTTATGATGAAGACGACGATGACGAAATTGACAAAGCGAACGCTGAGGAGGAGGTGGACGACGAAACTGAGAACTCTGATGAAGGTAATGAAGACGTTGATGAGTTACCCACCAAATACTCTGACTCGTCCAAATATTCATGGAGAGTGTGGTCCCAGCACTGGCAAATTTTATGGACGAGTCTGACACCATCACCACCGCCTACGTCAGATTCATGGATGAGTCTGGCCAGTGATGGTAGTAAATATTAGTGACAAATTTCTTGGTCGTAACTAGTCATCATACTGGTTTAAATAAATAATACATTGTGGTACTTCATGCAACGATTTATGAGCTTTCTTAGGCTTCTTCTCTTCTTTCGTCTAGATGGGAACGGCATGGATATGCATGCCTCAACATGCTTACACGGCTTATACCCTATTGGAGTCCAATGAGAGAAGATTGTATGCTGTGACACATGGTAAATTGCTAGAGTAACAAAGTCGGGACGACGAAAATGTCGAGTGAAAGAACACAGGCCCGTCGATTGTATTACTAACTAATGATCAAGCTTAAAATTCATCGAATTAACTATAGAATACATATTCGTACCACACAGAATTGGAATTCACGCACAAAAAATGCAAGACCCATATCTAGCTATTAATAATATAGTCCATAATCATCTAGAAGTGATACTTCATGCAACGATTTATGAGCTTTCTTAGGCTTCTTCTCTTCTTTCGTCTAGATGGGAACAACATGGATATGCATGCCTCAACATGCTTACGCGGCTTATACCCTTGTGGAGTCCAATATGAGAAGATTGTATGCTGCGACACATGGTAAATTGCTAGAGTAACATAGTCGGGACAACGAAAATGTTTAGTGAAAGAACACAGGCCCGTCGCTTGTATTATTAACTAATTATCAAGCTTAAAATTCATCGAATTAACTACAGAATACATGTTCGTACCATACGGAATTGAAATTCACGCACAAAAAATGCAAGACCCATATCTAGCTCTTAATAATATTGTCCATAATCAGCTGGAAGTGAGAATCAGACGCACCTTCAAAAATGCATTGTTCGTCATAGTTGAATATTTTCATTTTTGTATCTCTATTTGCTCTTCTATTTTGTCTATGTGATTGTTTACCATCAGGGTTGTTGTTGTCTTGGATTTTTGCGGGATTAAAATGGGCATTGCATGATATTTGATGTAGAATCTATATATAAAAACAGAGCTGTCCAGCAACTTCAAAATGTCACCTGGACACTTTAATAAGTTACCTGGACACTTTTTTAATGTCACCTGAACACTTTCTTAAATAAGTCACATGGACACGTAAACAGTTATTGGTATAAAAACAGGACGTCCAGTAGCTTCAAAATGTCTTAGCATGTTGGGAG
>JAOYMZ010058920.1:0-13192 GCA_025802335.1 Pinguicula primuliflora
CGAAGATGCTCGAAGTGTAGTTCCCAAGTTAGGCTATAAATAAGAATGTCATCAAAGTAAACGACCACAAATTTTCCTATAAAGGGACGAAGAACCTGATTCATGAATCGCATGAACGTGTTGGGTGCATTAGAGAGGCCGATAGGCATGACCATCCACTCGTACAATCCTCGCAACGTTTTGAATGTCGTCTTCCATTCATCTCCGGGCCGAATCCAGATCTGATGGTAGCCACTCTTGAGGTCAATCTTGGAGAAGACCTTCGATCCAGACAACTCGTCTAACATATCATCAAGACGTGGAATCGAGAACCTGTACTTCATGGTGATTTTGTTGATCGCTCGACTGTCAACACACATACGCCACGAACCATCCTTCTTTGGAACCAGTAATGCAGGGACGGTGCAAGGGCTCATACTCTCGGGAATATAGCCCAATTCAAGTAGCTCAATAACCCGTCGTTGTAATTCTTCGGCCTCCTTGGGGCTAAGGTGGTAAGCTGGCCCCAGGGAGAATATCAATCTGATGCTAAATAAACCGCATAGGTGGTAAGCCGGGCGGGAGATCGTTCGACATCAAATTAGAGAACTCGTTCAACAGCTGCTGCACTTCCACTGGCAACTCAACAATGTCTGGGGCAGTGTCAGCATCGGGAGAGAGTAAGGCATACACGACATCCCCTTATTCGATCGCATCCAAAAGTTTAGGTAAGGAGAGCAGGTTGGAGGCGCCAGTGATCGGACCAGGCATCGGCGCATCTCGTCGGGGTGCTAGGACAATCTTGTGGCCCTTCATCGAAAAAGTGTAAGTGTTCTTTCGTCCATCAAACGTCACTCCACGATCATATTGCCCAGGCCGGCCCAACAATCGGTGACATGCATCCATGCCCACCACATCACATCATGCACTATCAAAATACTTGCGATCAATCGAGAAAGAGACAAGACAACGCTTGTCAACAGTAACTTCGCTCCCCTTTTGCAGCCAAGATAGTTTGTAAGGCTTCGGGTGTCGTTCTGATTTCAATTGGAGTTTCTGCACCACCTCCTCAGATACCACGTTCGCGAAACTGCCACTATCAATTATCAACTTGCACACCTTATCTGCTATCGTGCACGTGTGTGGAAGATATTGGTCCTCAACCAATCATCTTCAGAATCACCCTTGGGCGTCAGAAGACTCTTTCGAGTGACTAGAGTCTCGTGCCCATCTCCAGATAATACCTCGTCAGCATAGTCATCAAACACAGGTTCACCAACCTCCTCACTCGCGTCATTCTCATGCTCTTCTAGTAATAATGCCTTGCCCTTGTTGCCCGTGGGTTGCCGGCAGTCTAGGGATTTGTGTCCCGGCTCACCGCAACGAAAACATTTCACAGTAAGGTTAACCTTGCTCTGTGAGGCCGACGGAATGGGCCGCGCCTCCTAAGGTCTGGGCGGACGGCTGGCCTGATCGTCCCGGAACGAAGAGCATCGGTTTTGTTGTTTTTCAACAATGAGTGCTCGCTGATATGCTTCGGAAACAATAAGATTCGTGTAGAGGCTTAGAACGTCTTGTATCGATGGTCACAAACCACTCACATAATGCGCGACTAGCTGCTCCTCCGTTTCAGACAAGTCATTGCGAGCCACTAACTGATAGAATTCCTCTGTGTAGTCAGCCACGATTCTCGAACCCTGCCTCAGCACATGAAGATACTGGAACAAGAGTTGAGTGTGTCCATAGGGGAGAAAGTGACCCCTCAGCTTTTTTTTCATCTTTTCCCACTCCGTAATTTTACCTTTGCCCATCTTTCCTCGAGAACGTTTCAACTGTTCCCACCAGGCGGAGGCTCGGCCCTTCAACTTAATAGTAACCAATTTGACCCTAAGGTCGTCGGGAACTTCTCTGTAATCAAAGATACGATCCACTTCGTTGACCCAATCAATAAATTCATCAGCCTCCAATGTTTCGGAGTACTCGGGTAACTCGACCTTGAACCCAAGATCCCTACGATCTCGGCCGGCATGCCCGGGATACTGGACGATATTGTGAAAGGGGTTGTTGAATATGGACGAATCGCGATCAGAGAAATCACTATCTTAACGAATAGAATTCTCTTGCGCAGCGAGGCGCTGGGTGAGATTCGCCACTTGTCTCTGCAAATCTTCAATCGTCACTTCATGAACGGGGCGATCATGACGTTGGGCTCCGTCTCCTTGCCCACGACCGCGGCCACAGCCACGACCACAACCCTGGGAATCCTGCCTCGGTGCGACAGCATCGTCGGCCATTCCTTCAAGGAATTTTTTTTTTCGAAAATCGGTGGCGGCGGACGGCGGATGCACGCTCTGATACCAACTGAAGCCGGACGAGATAGCGATTATCCCGTCGACGCAAAAAGACAGATAATTGCAAGAAGAACACGAAGGCGAGAATTCTCCCCAAGAGGATCCCAAGCGGAACTCTCAGTTTCCAATTTATTCAATGTAAATTTTCTCAAAAAAAACTGTTATCCCCTAAACAGGCACAGAAGCCAAACTTATATAGTCTTCTAAGCAATTTGCCATAATCAGCAAAAGTACGAAAAACTCCCTAATTACTTAACAATTAATCGAAAAAAAACAATAAAAGGTGGGAGCAAAGGCCCGAAAATAAAACCCACCAAATAAGGTCCACGAATCATCTGTCAAGACGGATTTTTGGGGATGCTCCTGCATCACATATCAATACATATCTGGTCCACTTCTAGTTATAGTGGGGGACTTGAAGGCAAAGCACTTCTATGTGTTGATTTTCTTTAATTATTGGACATGGTATTGTAACTCTCTTTGATATCTTGGATTTATAGATGCTGGTTCTTCAATATAAACAGTAATAATGAAGTGGGGTTATACTGAGATTCATGCCCCAGTACTTGCAAACCAGAGTTGTCTTGGTCATGGTGACATTATTGTCTCACAGGAGCCTTTCTTTGAAAATGGAACTAAATTCCCTGATGCACTTGTCGGGAATCCAATATTGCAACTTGCAATTCTTTCTAGTCCACTCGAGCAAAGAAAATAAGATATCCGTTCAAATCGCCTCATCGACATGAGCAACCATATGGGAAGTGTTAAGAATCGAATAAAACTGAGACAACATGAGAAAGCAATTTCTATTAGCCAGACTCGAATAAAAGGCTCATTCAATTCTGACCAGAGAGAAAGTTGGAGGAGACTGGAAAGTGTAGTTTTGCAAAAGGCTTTCTTCAATTCAAAAGGTGCAATAATCAAGGAAAAATGGAGAACATGTGTTCTCTCTGAAAGGTGAAGGAATCCAAGTATGTATGCTTTAATCAACTGTAGACCAATGGAACAGAATCTGAGAGAAATAGCAGATAACAGTAAAAATTGTATGATGACTGGATAAACAGCTATACCTAGATATCTTAAGAATAATTATATCTACACATCATGAGCTCAAGTACTCAGAGCAAAGCAAACACCTTTGTTGTTTCTATCAGAAGGTGTCATCATCTCTTGTTCATCTTCTGAATGACATCAATCAATCACTAGAGAATGAAACATGGATCTAGTACTAGTTTCCAAGCCAAAGACAACTTAAATGGACTATTCCTTTGTGAATCTCGTCTGGGATTCATCACAAGAATAGTACTACCATGATGTCCTCAAAATCTCTCTGCATAATGTTGCTGTTCATGGAGATTGAAAGCATATGTAGATGAATTCGCATTAATATGGTCCATCATCAATCCGCTCATGGGATGCCTGAACCCCATCAAAGCTCCTGGATTTCTTACCTGAGATTCATATGGTGGTCCGAGTATGACATTGGTGTCCAAATTCCTATTTTCTTGCATGATTGAATTCAACTTTTCCGGTGACGACTGCGTCACATCTTTCTCCGGTGAAGTGGTCTTGGTTTCTTCAAGACTAACAGTCGTGATATCATGTATGCTGGATCTTCTCTTGTCCTTCCCCACAGAGAGCTGCCGGATGAAGTACTTTTGAGCGTGGCTAGCAACTTGTGTTGGAGTCCTCGTTGTCACGAAGTTGCGGGAGATGTTACGCCAATCACCTTTTCCATACTTCTTTAACCCCAAAAGAAATTGTCTGAAACATGAAAACATAAACAACATAAGCACTTGAACAAGTATCATATAAGCGTCCTAAGCGGGAATTCAGACGGAACCAGAGATTTTGTGTCCTACCTATGCTCTTCCTCAGTCCATGGTACCCCTTTCTTCCTCTCATTATCAATACACCGATTTGAAGAGTTCCTTTTTCCACCGTGTCCATCAATTTCCTGCAACCCCTCTTGATTGCTCGTCCACTCCAACGTGAATGAATTATTGATGTACCCCGGGATTGGGACAAGCCCAGCTTCAATATCACTGATATCATCAACCAATTCTCTGTACTGTTTGATCACATCGTCGACAGTTTTCCCCGGGATCATTGATGCGACATTGTGCCATCGATCTGGGGTGTCTTTATCAAACAATGCGAGAGCACTCTCGAACCTTTTGTTTTCCTCAGCAGTCCAGTTTGTGATCTTATTATTCTCCTCCAACACCCAGTCCGAATGACTGCTGGGATATGCTGCTGCTGCTGCTGAAACAAGTCCCATTTCTCCGTTCATATCCTCGAATTCATCAAACGAGAGCCTCGGATCCGGGAAAAGACAACGTGGGTAGAAGATATAATCAGGATTAAGGAAACATGGGATCACTTTAATATTAGATGAGCATTAACTCGGACAAGAATTTGAGGGGAAATCTTATCTGACTACTTTTTAACACATGGGTAAGGTAACGAATCTGAGAAAGGTTCCTTTTACTTTCCCAAGACCAAGGGACGAAAAAGTTCAGATCTTGCAAACGATGTAAGCACAGAACGAGAAAGAGGAGTCAACGGAGCAATCAGAAGAACTTTGTGGTTACTTCCACCATTGTTGAAAGGAGAGGGAGGGAGATATTCACGAACTTTCAACTAAAACTGAGAAAAACGAGAAATCCCAGTCCTGCAAGCTACATGTACTTCCATGATTTTCGCTAGTGGGGAACTGGGAGAGGAGCAGTGGTGACATACAGTGAGATTGAGAAAAAACAAGCGCGCCCATCCAGAACAGAGTTGTTGGTGAATGATTGGACGGAAGTTGCAAATGTGGGGGCTGGAGCTGGATGGCTGCCCCTGACTACAAAAGGTTGTTGGTTTTAAAATTGTGAGAGAAAGAAGGAGAGATATGGACTTCACTTGGACAGAGACAATCTGCTATATTAATGGCGTTCGTATTGTATCTGTATCTGACCACTGTGATAAATGGTGGAACTTTAAAGTGAGGAGAGATGTGTTTGGGCAAATGTTATGTTGTGTCCACATTCTGGAAAATGGCTCAAATCTGTGTGGTCACTGAGTCTGTCTTGTGCTTTGCCCATTGCGGTACACTGTAAAAACAATTCAAATTCTTTAAACTTTATGAAGAAAAGTGGTTCCTATATATTTTGAGAAATATCTCAAAGTAAAATAAAGTGGATCCTATATAAGTTGTAACATAAGAAAATAATTAATAGTGGTTCTCATAAAATATAAAGGTCTATGATCATGTCAAATATTGCCAAGAGCAATTAAATATGAAATAAAGTCATGATTTATTGTGATTGGAAAGGAGGGCCCGGCTCCTATGGCTAAATATCTAAAATATTAAACAAATATTATTGAAGAAAAATGGGCTTCTAAGAAGGGGTGTTCAAAATATTCGATCTAATCTAACAGGTATACTCAGAAAACAATTAGTACTCGAATTAGACATTTGGATATTTTTTGGGCCAGGCTATTAAAATCCGTACTAGTAAAATTTCAATTAGTCGGATTTCTAGTATATTGTATATCGGGTAACCAAATTAAAATTATTTATGTTTAGAGTTGTGTTTTTGACTGTGAATGAATTCAGACAGTGGAGATCAATCCATCATTTTACGGATCTTTGAGTGGGTCGAAACATGACCAGTTCATCATTAAATGATCGATTGTTGTGGACCGTCTCAATTCAATCCGATAGCCAGAAATACAACTCTAGACATAAAGAAATTTTTAACTGATTATATCATTCCGTACTGGATAAATTTTGTAGAATAATAAGACTCCACCGTTCTATTTCATTAACAAATACAAAAATCAAATAGCAGTTTACAACTTGAGTGTTAGTTACGGCCTAAACCTAAATATTGGTAGGTTTTCCTGCTATTGTTTGAAATGAAAGGCCCAGTCCATTTTAAAATACCAAGACTTTCCGTAATCGGAAAGAATTATTGGCATGGCCTATTTTCCCAAACGGAACTGGGGTGGGGACTGGGCTACGGCCTACATAAGATCAGCTACAGCTGAATAGATGCATGCGGTATATTAATTAATCATTTAAAATATGCATATCAACTCTTGTTAGTTTCCACGTCCAACTACCACATTAAATGAAGGAAGAAATAAATGAAGTTCGAGGAGCCAAAACTTGAACGAGTTGAAATTGAGAATAACAAAGATACCTTGTGTTGTGTGATATCAATTTGGTGAAATTATGAGTAATAGCTATGGAGTTCAAGTTTTAGTAAGAGTGTTTGCCAAGCCCTAATTTATAGGAATATTTTGACTGAGTGCAGACCCTCTAAATTAGTCGGAAGTTTACGCTCTCGGGTACGAAGAAATAAATGAAGTTTGAGGAGCCAAAACTTGAACGAGTTGAAACTGAGAATAACAAAGATACCTTGTGTTGTGTGATATCAATTTGGTGAAATTATGAGTAATAGCTATGGAGTTATAGTTTTAGTAAGAGTGTTTGCCAAGCCCTAATTTATAGGAACATTTTGACTGAGTGCAGACCCTCTAAATTAGTCGGAAGTTTACACTATCGGGTACTAAAGACAACGAGATTTACCTACTTAAACAAATGTTGAAATTGTGAATCACTTGATAGGTGTTACACTCTCACAAATGGTAACTGCAAAAGAATTCATCTCCAATGTGACACCATTGCAATTGGGAATCACTTAACTGAAACAAGTGGTTGAATGTTCAGTTCCAGATACAAAAATCTTGATACATGACCAAAAAAGTGTCATCCAAATTTAACATTTTGGTAGATCTTTCGGAGGTGGAAGAATGGACTCGTTCGCCCCCTTGCCGTTATCCACCAAGAAAGCCATCTTCAGACCCCATGTCGTGTGCACTTCCAAATGGCAATGCATGAACCAAACTCCTGAAAAAAAAAAAAAGTCAAAAATAAGAAAAATATTATTAGTACACATTTTATTGACACTATATCACAACCACAATTTTTATTAGTTATTTTTAAAAAATTTCTTTTAATAGCAGTTCTGACGAACAAATAGTATTTATAAAAGGTGGATGTAAATAATTGCCCCAAAACAAGGGTGAGACAAAAGTTAAATGTTATTCATATTAGACATTTTTTTTATTTTTGACAATATTATAGTATCAACATATATTTTCTAAAAAATATATTTGCATTTTGGTCGGCAAAAGCATTATTCTCCCAATTGGTATTCATCAAATTCAAGTAGTTAAACCGTTAGGTAATTTTCTAAGGTGTTCCATAACTTTATATATAAAAAAATCTTAATAATAGATATTTAAATCTATTCTTGTTGTTGTTCTTACCTGGATTGTCCGCTCGAAATCGTATGGCCACCCATCCTCCAGTTGGCACTCCAATCGTGTTCCTCTCCACCGGATCCACCAGATTAAAGTTATTCGGATCTGATTTCGGGTCAAAATTTCCCGATCCCCGACCCACAGCAAAGAAATTAAACCCGTGGAGATGAATGGGATGATTCTCCGGGGCAATAATCCCAGTATCCTGAAGCACCAACTGAACCGTCGCGTTGTACGGGAGCCTGTAGACCTTCGTACCCCTTGTAGTTCCCGGGTTGACGTTGAACCCAGGGGTGCCAGTGTAATTAAATGGATTTGGTGGGTTGCCAGGAAAATCCGTCGTGAACACGCCCTGGATCCCGCTAACGT
This sequence comes from Pinguicula primuliflora, assembly GCA_025802335.1. NCBI lineage: Eukaryota > Viridiplantae > Streptophyta > Magnoliopsida > Lamiales > Lentibulariaceae > Pinguicula > Pinguicula primuliflora. The sequence continues at coordinate 8,019 of JAOYMZ010058920.1, forward strand.
GCGCCCCGAGGATGGCTATCGTGGGCATCACGAATGTCACGTTGTTCACGCTTGCCACGACCCGGGTCCCGTTCCCGGGTTTGCAAGACGGGCATGGGTTGAGGCCCAGGCCCACAGCAAAGAAGAGCGAGTGGTCGATCTTCTGCGGGACGTTCGCCGGGAAATTGTTGGAGTTCAGGCTCCGGAGGGAGTTCGTGAAGTTGTTGGCGATGGGAGTGGCGTTTCGAGGAGGAGGGCTGGTCAGGGTTGCCAGGGAATCGGTGAGTGCGCCGGAATAGTGGAGGGTGGCGGTGGCGGTTCTCTTGTCCACCGCCACTATTGGGTTGTCGCTGAAAGGGGATGCGGCCACCATGTACCTGCCGGAAATTTGGTCGGCGGCGACGATCACGTTCGTCGTCTGACCGGGGGTGAGGAGAACCGTGTCCGTCATGAAGGGCTTTACGTAGACTGCGTCCACTTCCACGACGGTCATTTTGTGGCCGGCGATCTTGAAGAAGAGCTCCTCGTTCAGGGCCGCGTTGATCAGGCGGAGCATGTAGGTCTTGCCTGGTGCAACGTTAAACGAGTAGCCTCCTGAAGGACGAATCAGCAATTATGTTAGGGGCGGAGTAATTATTTTCATCCTCAACGGGGACTAAAGGATAAATTTAAATACGGCCGATTTAGAGGTTAACAAAAGATGAATTCTCATATGCTCTGTCAATCTAAAATTAAATAACTTATTTAATGTAAACCAACATATTGATATATGAAAGTCTCATATTAAAATTGAGCTGCACAACTACTTATTGAGCATATCACTGAGCCCCTCACTTATCTGAAAAAAACTGAGCACCTAAAATTGTTCAATCAAGAAATATTATTATCAGGACCCTTTTGCAATTTTTTTATTCGAAAAACTTTAGTGTAAGGTGTTCCTTGACATGTATATATTTCACGATAGTAGTGTTCTAGAAAGTGTTTCTAGGCTGTCATTTAGGCATCACCGCCCCTCCGCTCTACCTAAATCACACAAAGTGCTCGCTTATGCCCGATGGCAGACCGGACAGGACCATCCAACCTTTTTTAGAACATTGATCTTGGATATATCATATACCTGATGAAGGACAATTGGAGACTGGTCCTGGATTTCCATTGATGGTGTGAGCATCAGAAACATTTGGCCCTAACCCGGATTTTAGAGCTTCATTGATAATAGCTTCAGTGTCTGATTTCCACCATTCCCCTAATAAATCATCAACAAAAACAATTATATATCCGCCATTGTGTGATGATAATGGTAGAACTATGTATCAACACACCTAGAATGACAACTTGTTCATGTTCCGGCTTTGTGAACGGGTACGGGACCCCAAGTTTGGGCAGGATGACAATGGCACCATGTACAGTAGCCCGTAGCCATAGAATGTGAGCATGCCAGAACAATGTGCCTCGTTGGCCGGTGATGGTGAAGTTGTAAACATAGCTGTGGCCGGGTTGGATCGGGCATTGAGTGATGTACGCCGGGCCATCGGACCAGCCCGATCGGAGCTGTCGGATACCATGCCTGTACGAAAGAACACCGAGTGAAAATGGCTAACCAATCACTAAGTCATGGGGTATTGGTACAAAAATCTCGCGATTGAATTTTTTTTCTTACCAATGAATGGTAACATTGTACTTTGCTCGATTGATGACCCTGATGAGCAATGTGTCGTCTTCCCTGGCGTAGATGGTTGGACCCGGAAATTTTCCATTAACGGTGACTATGGATTTGGTGGAGCAGAGTCGAGTTGTGTTTTTCATGACAACCTACGGGGTATAATATAACATAGTATGTTGGGAATATATCTCACACTAGTTTGAGATAAAAATATCAATCAATTTATAAAAAAATGGGGTTGAACTTAATAAACTTTAGTTTTAATAATAATTCACATCTTACTTATAGCTTATAAGTTGACACTTACATTGAACTGGTAACGGCGAACCCTTGATTGAACGAAGATTGGAGGAGATATGCATGCTAATGTTACGATGATTAGAAGCCGTAGCCATAGCCAAGAATCCATTTTGCTTGTTTTGGTTTCTGAATTTGCTTGATTGATGGTTATAGTTGGGCTGATCGCATTAACATTATATATATATGCAGCAGCAGAGGAGATCGAAGCCACCACACCAGGTAGTTAACCCTTCAGACATAAGCTTTGTCGGGGTTAAAACAACGCTATCAGTTGTATTTCTTACATGTCACATAAAGCGTTTTCAAGGGGACAAAAGTGGTGTTGGTTGATATGACTAACGACTTCTTTATATACATAATGCAAATACAAACTACTTGAACAATGACTGGTTTTGCCCGTACTATACCCTTAACAACTTTGGAATAATTATTGGAATATTGACCGAGATAGATTTATTGAGCGGGGGAGTACTCCAATATTTTTCATATGGTTTAGAGAAAGAATTAGAAACCAGCGTATAACGAAACGAGTTGCTACAATGTATCATCGGTTCAAAGTTTTAATGAGATTAACTCACATCTTCCTTATCAGTTGGCTCACACATGCAATTACACATGTGACGCGAGGCCGATTTACGAGAAGGCGGTACGGCCGGGGGCCGCCCAACGCACGGACCGCCCTTTTTTTGTGAATTATATCTCTTCCAATTTGGTGGCTCAACTATTTTTACTTTAGCTCACTTTGTGTCTGGGTTGAAAATGATTAATTGTTGCTGAGTGATGATTTCAAGGTTTGTTTCTTCTGGTTTTGTTACTGAATTGACGAATTCATGTGAAATTTTCGTATAAGCATTCATGTAAAATATATCGGTAATACCGACGTACCGACCGAAGTTGGTCAGTAACCCGGTATCTCTACCGATACTGTAAACGGTAGAGTGTCGGTAACCGAACTTTCGATTAACGACAAGGTCGGTATGACACCCTAATACTAGAAACAAGTTACATTTTTGTAGCAAAGATTTTGACCCAATGATTTTTTTGATAAGTAAAGATATATATTTCATTAATTTTTGAATTTACATAGGGCTATTTACATTTTTACCCTCACACCTTCTTGCGTCATGTGGCTTTACATTTCACTCATTATTTATGAACGACCGTTCCTCTTATTCATTTTGCACCTCCTTTACGTTGATTCCTTCTAAAATCCCAAAATTTTAATTTTTGCCGGAACAAATTCTCAGTTCGTCGGAGCACCCACCCTTAGGAAAAGATGTGATTCACGCTCTCTTCGAGAAGTAGGTCGCCTAGGCCGCTTAGGCACCACCTAACCGCTAGTATGTTGCCTCCGTCTTGCCCGAATTACCGCTTACGCTGCTTAAAAATCCACTTAGGCGGGCGACTAGGCTGCTTAGGCGCTGAACGGGCACTGACCGCCCAGGGTCCGCCTAGCGCTTTCTCAAACACTGGATTCACGACACCAGGCGGCATAGGCATGTACTGGCTGGAGCAGATCGTATTGTCGGAGGATGAGCCACATCTGTATCCTAATTTTTTTCATTAATTTTGTCTTCGTTCCATAGAACATGTTGGAAGATGATATTGTTTCTCTGTTTCGAGAGCTGCAATAAAGAAATTTGCCACATAGCATTCAAAATTCGCACCGTCTATGGAGGTCTAAGCCGCTGCATATGAATCTGGAGTCTGTCCATAACTTCCAATTCTGGCACAAGTACTTGTATATGTAGCCAATTGTATAATTTCCCACATAATTCAGTCGTTCTTGAGCATTTGGAGAATAAATGACTTTCGGTCTCTTCCTCTTGCGCACAGAGTATGTAGATCGTTGAGGCAATAGGTACACCGTGACATTGGAGGTTGTCTAAAGTCGGAAGGCACCCGTTCAGAAGACACCATACGAAAAAGCAGACTTTGGATGGTACAATTGGATTCCACACTCGATTTGTTGCATTTGATTTATGTCTTCTATCCAATTTTGTTGCATGATATCACAATAAGTGCGTCTAGTAAAAGATTTATGCTCAATAGGGGTAGTCCAAACCCATCGATCATGTTCTTGAGTTGGAGTCAGAGTCTGTACTATTCTATCAAAAATTCAGGTAATGACGTGGCAATGGGTCAAAGCTTTTGCTAAGGAAAACTCTTTTTTGTAAAGGATATACAAGTTTGGCTAGGACACGGATCGGAGATACACTCTGGAGAACAAAGGCAAGCAAGTAGTGGTCTACCATGACAAACCGTCTGGACGTGATGAAAATTCCGGAGGCACATGGACGGAAGTGACTCGCCGACCTCGGACTCAAAATAGGGGAAGGCCGATAGCAAGCAGAACAGGGCTGGCTACATTGTTCTTCTCTAATTTTCCGTCAGGATGGAACGGATCGCGGATGGAGGACATCTTCGCTGAGTATGGCTCTGTCCGTGACGTCTACGTATCACCGAGAGTTGGAAAAAATGGAAAAACTTTGGTTTTGTGAGATTCGATCATGTTCGAAACGCAGACTCACTAGCAGCAAGCATTCACGGAAGAAGATTGAGAAACTTCAATTTGGAAGTCAATGTGGCTCAATACGGTAGGGGAGGATCGCACGAACTTGAATCTGGCAACATAGCAGACCAATATATCCAGTCATGGCCTCCGGCGAAGGCATCCATACGGAAGCCAATGATGCAGCCCCACACTCTGCAAGCAGATACTGTCCCGACTATCTCTCCTACCAATAAACGAGAGCCATCAACAGAAAGAGATGATGAAGTTACTGGATCCTTTGCTTCCACAACGGAAGACAGAGCCTGGCTCGAATGGGCGTTGGTTGCGAAATTGAGAGCCGGAAACCAGGATGAAATAATGGCAGCATTGAAGCTTTCTGGGTATCATGAGGTGAAACTGCTACCATTGAGTGAAAGAAGAATACTGCTCCAAGGAATTAGGAACGAGGAAGGGGAAAAACTTGTGAGGGCACACCAGCACCAAAGCAATTGGTTCGACTGGATTAAGAAATGGGAGCCGAGATCTGATATTGTAACGAGGCAAACTTGGCTGCGCATTGCCGGTCTGCCCCTACATGGTTGGAATCTAAGATGTTGGAAGTGGATTGGGTCACGATTCGGCCGTATGTTGGAAGTGGATGAAGCATCGGCTCAACACAGAAACCTGGAAACTTGTAGATTAAAAGTTGCAACCATCCTGCGCAGAGGGTTAACCGGA
>JAOYMZ010058931.1:0-29137 GCA_025802335.1 Pinguicula primuliflora
TAAATGTCATTAAGAATTTTGTATGTTAAATAACTAATCTTTTATTTTTGTAGGGATGAATTAGGGACAAAGTATTGAGACATATAGCATTATTCTAATTTATTTTAGTGATTATATGTTTTAAATAAAATAATTTATGCAGATGGAGATCAATATTGGGTGGGCATTGGCCCGTTGAAGTAAAGGCCTGATGAGATCCATTGTAGCAGGCCAAGTTTGGATCAAATAGCCATAGCCCAACACATTGGTAGAGGTTAAAACTAGCTAAAAAATCGGGTCAGGACTAAAAGTTTAAATCCCAATTTTTTACACAAATAATATAATAATAATAAATATTTAAAAATATTAAATATTATAAAATAATTCGAACGTGTTTATTAGATAATTAAATAATAAAATGACTAAATACATCGCTCGCGACGACCACTTCTACCATAAAATTTATCGATACCTGAATTACCATCTATGTCACTAGATATCTCTCAAATAAGAAGCATGGAAAACAATATGTAGCATTCGTGGTGAATACTCTAACCAATGATACCTTTTAAACCAAGACATCTGAAATCGTCGCTTTTGCCTTCCATCTTCAGACCAAGGATAGGCATTTAACTCAGGCTAAAATGCTCCTTTCTGGATATAAACTCGTCTCATTACATCTCTTTGATTAACATCATAGTCATAAATCGGCTTTCGTTTACCCGGATCCGGATCACGTTTCAAAATTTCCACTTCAATTTTGACACTAGTGGGATCACAATCATGGGTAGGATGTGCAATTTAAGTCTCCAAAGGTGGAGGAACAACCTCATTCCCTACTCTACTTGTCGAAACATCATCTCTTTTAAAGAATGCATATATTGTTCATGTTCTTACTTTCTCTACTTTTTGTTTCTCATCCATCTATTAAAATATGAAGAATGTTTGAAACCGTGAGCATGTATACTAGTGCTAGTAGGATAACTATTTCTTGTCCACATAAATACAATTTCACTATTACCATATTTCCTTGACTCTTGTAATTGTAAATCAATCAAATAAATAAATAATCAAACAAATTGTAATTAAACAAATGGCCATTCGATAATCAAACAAATACATATTGGACATTTATTCACTTATAAAAAAAACATATTGGACATTTATTCACAATCTTAATAAAACAAACAAACTATAATAAAACAAACAAAAGAGAACCAGTCAAATAAATAAATAATTAAACAAACTGTCATTCGATTAGGGGTGCCCAAATTACCCGTGGCTATCGGGTTAGAAGAGAAGTGACAGAACCTAATTGATTTAATAAAGAGAGAGTCCCAATGAGACATAGGAGAGAGAAGAAAGCCAGAAGAGAAGGTTCTCCCTTTTTGGATATTTGACTTTTTCATTAATATCATTAATTACATAGTTTAGATTATTAATTTTTTACTCGGAGGAGTAAGAAAAAAGTTACAGTGAGTAACCTGTACGGGGATATTTAAAAAAAATGACCCAGTATAATAGTAAAAATTTGCCCACATTATTCATCCACAGTGAGGGTTGATTTTCATTTTGTTATTCATTTCAGAGTGTTTGGCATCGAGAAGCAAAAAAAATCGAGAAGCACAATATGCAATGCTTTGTTGACAAAATATGTTGATCCACAAATTTGAATTTGATAAAGTGGGTTTTGATTTTGGCAATTGAAAGTGATAGATTATGTTTTTTGCGCTATAAATTTATATTTTAAATTGTTTTTGGCGATGGATCAGTATCTTCATACTAAGTGTGTGTTTGCAAATGATTCTACTTTTGCAAAGCACATTTCAATTGAAAAAATTAAAAAAAATGATTTGTAAAAAAATAGTGTTGCTACAGAAAAAAATCTAATAGTAATATTTGCAAATATTTTTAGCATTTCTTATATTTATATAAGGAAAGTTCAATTTTACTCTTACAATTCGATTAAAATGGTATATTTTAATCATATATATAATTTTCAAGGATAATATGGTATTACATATATATTTCGTTTATTTTCAAAAATGTCATCGTCTTCTTTCCACCGTAGAAGCATCTCCTCCTCTGCTTTTGGATTATAGGCCAAAACAACTTTCGCACCGCAGAAGCAGAAGCAAGTTTGGCAAACACTCAAAAAAACAAAACTGCGGTGCAACTTCCATAAGCAGCTTACATAAGTTATTGCAAACACTCCCTAACATTCCAAAATTGATTAAAATATTTTTAAATAATCACAAATAACTGAAAATTTTATAAGATTTTCTTGATAATCGAAAGTGAATGAAAAATTCACTTTAAATTATTCCACAGGACCCTATTACCAAATAAAGTTACATTGATCACTCTTCCTTAAATATTGACGTCCTTTTTTACTGAATTCATAACTTATGATCTCACGGTGTAAAATGTTTAATCAGGAAGAATTGAATTTTATCGCATTCAAATAATGCAACTTATGAGCTGAGTAATTTCCAAATTTAGCTGAATTTTATTCGACGTTGCTTCAACCCATATTTAGCTTCAATTGCATTTATGTTTTTAATTCAGAATTTTAGCAATAGCTTTAGCTAAATTTTATCTGATGTTGCTTCAAAATTCAATTCTTCTTTTTTTGATAGGTTACCACAAGTTACATAATCACCAGTTGAGCTACTTGAGTTTGATTCATGAACCACATCTATGTATCCCAACCTCATAAAATTTGAAGATGCTCAACTGATTACTGCAGTGCGGCTTGATGAAATAAAACGAGCAGATGGTTTAAACTCAACCGGTGAAGAGTTGTCTGCTGCAATAGCCTGCAAACTACAATAGTGAAGTAAATCACACTTGCAAACCATATATGACAGAATCATGTTGATGAAGGGAATTAAGCGCATGAGCTTGGAATGTAATTGTCAATTTTATTTTAACCAAAACCTTGTCACACTATCCGTGCCTCGTATCATATTATTTTGGTTTGACCGAATATCAATGTAATGTTATTTTGGTTCGAGAAAATTTTGGGGCCAAACATGAAACCCCCCAAAAATATGATGTTGTAAGCGTAGTATAATAAAACATATTTCTTATCAAAAAATCATTCAAAACGATAGTCAAATTTGGACTTTTAAATGAGTTTAGTGTGATGTTCTAGAAAGTATTGGACGATACTGTAACCGTCCAATACTTAGATGGTCTAGACACCTATATAAGCGACATAAATATGTGTTTAGGTAGTATTTGAATGGGGCGAAAGATGAAATGGCTAAACGATGTCTAAGTAGTCGGCATCCCAAACATAGAACATTAGTGTCATTTTAGAAATTAGTCACTCATTTCAATGAAAATTAGATTCTTTTTTTATAAATAAGTTTTTGTATTTCTCAAAAAAAAATTTATAGATTACATCGTACATTTTGGGGCAAGCCCCGCAATATAGCTCTAAATTTACTGTTTGGTTCTAGCGATTCGATTGCAGCAAACCTTTAGGATTCTCTAATAATATAATTAACTAGTTTTTGCCCGTGGCTGAAGACACTGGTGCGTAAAATTATCCATGTGTGAAGTCACTATGGTTGAAACGGTGTCGAAATTATATCAAATCACATCTCAAATCAAACCTCACGACATGCTGATTATTATGGTGGACTCCGTTTTGACGAATGATGACCGATTCGTCACATATATCTAATGGTAGAAGAAGGTATGAAAAATGAAATATAATATTAAAATATTCCCAATACAACTTCCCCAAGAGGTGTGAGAAATAAAACATTCCAAATAAACTTCGTTAATTTTTCATTTCTGCCCTGTCAGAGTTAGAATTTTTCAAAATTGTCCTGCCGCGCAGATAATTATAGCACGGAAGACACCCGCGCAGTTAACAACCGCGCACTCATTGTTGGGCGCTGTTGTTATCTGCGTGGAGTAAAGATTTTCTCAATTTTCACCTATTTTCACACAAATACACATAGTGGAGGAGAGAGTCTTCTTCCTCGCGGGCGGATAGTCGGTTAGCGTGTTGGAGAATAGAGTTTCCGATGGGAATTTTCGAAATTTACTCCTTCTTAACCAGCTTGTTAACCTCCACGACCACTGGCGGCGGAATCTCAAAACAGGGCTCGCTGATAGGGGAAGGCTTGAGAGATCCACCGTAGGATATGCCTCCTTAATCTGGTCAGCCGACACAAGGCTGCCGTACACGGCGGCTGAAATGGAGGCCAGCATATCTGAGGATCGCATCCTGTACGAAAACCGAGCTAGATTTGCGAATATCGTCGATGCAGGAGCAAGATACTGGGACCTTGAGAAAGAGTTGTGACGGCAGGATGTGATTCTCCACGTCCGGGTAGGAAATGTCGACGACATTGGTGAGAAGGCCTCACTGGTTTTTTGATTTCCGTCACTGGTTTTTTGATTACCGTCACTGTTTTTTTAATTCGAAAGAGATGAGTGCCCCTCACTGGTTTTTTGATTTCCGTCAAGCTGATGGTGATGGGAGAAGGCCTGAATCTCGTCAGGCTGCGAATTTTAAGCTTGAAGCATCTCCTTTATCCAGTTCTTATCGCCGGAGATGGGAGGCAGAACTTCCTCTCTCGTCCACTCCTTACTCCGTGCAGATGTTAACGGCGCGATTCCTTCCGCGCGGCAGGGCAATTTCAAAAAATTCTGACTCTGACAGGGCACAAATAAAAATTTACCAATAAACTTCGGGCAAGAGGTGTGAGAAATAAGGAAAGGCATTAGTTGAGGCCAATAGGAGGATACCACGTCACTTACCGAAAACTCTCTTGTTTGTGTGGTTTTGAGCCGTAATAATGTGTGCGGGGGGGGGGGGGGACACTATATGGTGCCACAGAAACGACACCGTATCTGTGGCAAAAAGCTGGGTACGACGTCGTAACCACAGTACCGCATAGTATTGCTGTGCTTATGCACCGTACCCACCCCGCTCCCGGTAATAATATAGATTTTCTTTTGTATGTAGAGTAATAATACAATTATTATTTAATGCGACGTAGTTTACTTTAGGATTCGGAGTAGGCCACGTGGAAGATAAAGAGCTAAAGCGAAATTGGAAGGGAAAGGGGTCGTCAAATTTCGTCGTGTCGTGATCAGATAGATCTTCCATCGGAATTACATTGAATCTACAGGGTAGATTGGATTGTCCTCATCGATTGTTAGATCTTCCGTCGGAGTTACATTGAATCTACAGGGTAGATTGGATCATCCTCACCGATTGATTGTTTATTCAGCGTTATCTTCTTCTACCCGGTTCTGAAGCGTTGATTCGTTGATTCCCTACCTTGAGAAATTCGGGTTAGGTTTTCCGCGATTGCTAAATTCTGAATCTCATCGATTTGGTAGGATCGCATGTTTAAAGTTCCTAGAGATTGTGATTTCATCTGGAAATATATTGGGCGATGCTCAATTTATTCTTAATTCTGTGAAAATTAGGTAGAAATTTTTTTTCTTGCTTTTATTACTGTGGACAATGATTTTTTCAGCTGAATTTATTTTTCTACGTGTTATAATTTCATCTCTCATTGATGTGGTATGATATCAATTCATGTGAAATGCTTGGATCTTTCTGGTATAGGTGATATAGTCCGAATAAAGTTGTCTGCTTGATAACTAATGGGGGCGCCGAAACAAAAGTGGAATCCGGAGGAAGAAGCAGCCCTCAAGGCTGGAGTTCTTAAGCATGGACCTGGGAAATGGCGTACAATTCTTAAAGACCCACAGTTTAGTGAAGTCTTATATCTACGGTCTAATGTTGACCTGAAGGTAGATGTTTTGTATGTCATTTCGGTAATTGCAATGTTGCCGGCAGTAAATTGTTTAAGTTAGTCATAGTTTTGGTTGAATCGCGTGTAGGACAAGTGGAGGAACATGAGTGTGATGGCGAATGGGTGGGGCTCACGAGAGAGGGCCAGATTAGCATTGAAAAGAGTAAAATCGAGCCCTAGATACAGAGAGAGTTCTGCATTAAGTCAAAGTGATGATGACATGGTCGATGCTAGGATGAATACTTCTTCAGGTGGTTCTCCACCCAATGATGTTCCGAAGAGATCCATCATGAGGTTATTATTCTATATGACAGTGTTTCTAAATCAAGTTACTAAACATTGATCACGCAAGCCTAATATTCAATATTGACATTACCGCTTTTAATAAAGAAGTTATAACTACTGTGAGTATGTTGTTATTTTCTATTCTGAGTCACGCACTTAGTTACCCGTCCCCTTCAATCTCTTTGTTACTTCGATGTTCGACCTGGTCGTGAAAAATTGGCATGTTGTATTTTTCATGTTGGATCTAACAAACTTAGTCAAACTAGTGAGCTTACCTTTTATTGTGCACATGTATTGCAGTTCTGAATTAACCAAAACCGTAATTGCTTGACGGTGAGCCATTAAATCAAAGGATGACTGACTGTGGATGTTTGTTTTATCTGTTGCTGCAGACTCGACAATCTCATAATGGAGGCTATAAACAACTTAAGGGAGCCTGATGGTTCTAGCAAGACATCTATAGCTGAGTACATTGAGGTATTATCCTTAGTCAAGTTAACTGAATGGACTGTGTCTCAGGTTGTCATTCAACCTAAGAGCTTATTTTATGTTGCACATATCTTGAAGTGGCATTTTATTTTATTTTTATCAAGGGTCGCCTGACACCTTGCTAATTATCTTATAATTGATTTTGTTATTGAATACCAATGCATTTGCTAAATATCTTTTTATGCTTTTAAATCCGAGTCTAACATAATAATTTCCTTTTGGACCCACATTGTGGCCTTTTCCTCTATATAATACAAAAATATCATAAAATTTTTATTTGTTTTTATTAAAAAAAACTTGTACTGGGGTGTAGTGAACACTTTTGGTATGGAGTTCATTACTCTTACGAATTTTACCGGTAATTAATTTCATGTTGTACCTTATGATGTCTGAGCTTTATGTGCATTAAGATTTAAGAAACAAATGAAATTGAATATGTACCGGCTGTTATTCTGTTTCATGAGAAGAGTGAAAGAAAATCAAGATTGGATTGAGCTATTTCGTGGTCTATGTAATGTTAGGGAGAATATTCTTTGAATTAGTATAGGTTTTTCTTTTTTGACTGATATCAGCAAAGTTTTGATATCTAGGTGGTTGGTATTAATTTCCTGTGACCTCTTATTGCACAGTAAGCACTTTCATACATGATCTTATGCACTTCTAAAGCATTGTTCCCTCCAATAATATATCTCATTTTTATGTATCTTCGTCTGACCTTACAACTATTTGCTTTTTCTAGGATCAATATTGGGCGCCTCCAAACTTTAAGAGGTTATTATCTGGAAAATTGAAACATTTGGCTGCGATTGGGAAACTCATTAAGGTGTTTTTAAGTTATGACGAACTCGAGAAGCTATTGATGCTATTTTTGTTTATCGAACTTTTTTTTTGGATCTGGTCGGTTTCAAATTTTATTTTATTAAATAAGAATTGACATGCTCGACTTAAATGTCAAGGCCATTTCTGCTTTGTAGATGAAGCGTAAGTATAAAATATCTGGAGCTTCCGAATCATCTGATCGAAGGAGGAATTCCTCCATTCCTGTGGAAGGGAAAGAAATAAGTTTTCCAAGAATAGGACTTTTTGATACTAGTAATCTATCTCAGTCAGAGATGGATTCAGAGTTAGCTAAGATGAGGGATATGACAAAAGAAGAAGCTGCTGCAGCTGCTGCCCAAGCTGTTGCAGAAGCAGAAGCTGCGATAGCTGAAGCTGAAGAGGCAGCTCGAGAGTATGATGCAGCCGAAGCTGAAGCTCAAGCGGCCCAGGCGTTTGCAGAGGCAGCACATAAGACGTTAAAAACCAATAACAGTCCTGGGGTGGTAAGATGTTGGTGACTTTCTTTTCCATCAGTATGACTGCCATGTGCTTGGATTGCTTGTTTCAAGTGTCAGTTACGGTTTTATGACAATAAATACTTCTGAATTAATATAGAAAAAGGTTTTTGGTCACTTTCCCGTTCTTTGTTATAGGCCTTTAACTTATACACACACAAGTGCCTTATTTGCCAGCGCTGATTAAATATTTGCCTAGTTCGGATGATAATTTTCCGTTGCTTCTGCTCTGGGTGTCGTTTTGTATGTTAAAAGTTGAAGCTAAAACCAAATGGTTTTGTTATCTTAGAGAAGTGCATTACATCTCGGCAGAAGTGAAACTGAAATGTTTCAACTTTTTGTGAGAGAGCATAATCATCCCCCTTTTGTTATTCTGCACTTACTAACCAACTACCATGCCATCCCTCACATCTTATTCCACCGCTGATTGCAATAATAAAGGAGTAGTACACTACTATCACCCAACTGTTATTATGTTTGCGCTGATATTCCTTAGTTACCCCCCAATTTACAGCGTATGCCGGCCGGACGGCCGGTGCACACGCTGTCTTATTGGTTTAGTTCGAATCCACATGTAACTTGTATACTTACTCGATTGATTTGTTTTCCACAGAATTTACAGCTGATCCCTGCATAGATGTATTCCAATTGGTCCCCGGTTCGTAAGTCCAAAATGTTATATATAGATTAATGATATTAGATCCAGATTTCTAATCTTGGCATCCAAGTATTGTGAATCAACGGTTACGACTACAATTCTGGACCTAACATCATTAATTAATCTGGATATAACATTGTAGACCATAAAATTTCTCGCCATTTCTATGCCGTCTGCAGACTCTCACGGTGGTGGATGTATATATTGTAATCACTCAGCATATATAGCATAAGGTGGGGACAGTGCTCGGTTTGGATGCAACGAGGACTGCGATCTAGTCTGTTTGTGAATGAGATGCAGGAGGTCCGATTTGATGAGAATCCAAACAATTTGTTGTTTCTGTGTATGAGTTCTCCGTACTCAATTTTGGCTTGGTGTGAGAAAATTGTTGTAGCAGTTGTAATATCTATCTTTGGTACAACGTAGTAGCTAGTTTCTAGTGAAATAAAAGAGCAGCTGCGGGCTTTATTGTGTTCTGAACTGTAACTTGTCGATAGATGAATAAATTCAATATTTCTCGTCAGATTGGGAACTTACTTTTCTTATTACAGTTATTACAGTGCCTTAATTTTATTTATTTTACTTTTAATGTTATGGAATTACTTTTTTTATTATGGATATCATTTTTAAATCCTAAGTATCACAACCATTCAATAAATTAGGTGTCCGCCTAGGGTGGTTTGGACCGCTGAATCGGTTGGAGCCATTGCTAGGGTTGTTTAACAAATGAATATGTTATATTCAAACTCTGTTTGTTAAACTTAACGAACGAGCCGAGTTTGTTTGTTCAGCTTAAAGAACATAGCTTTGTATTTGAGCTTTGTTCACAAACAGTTCACGAACAAGCTCAAAAACAGCCTCGTTTGTATTCATTTGTTTCGTCTCGTTTATTTATTTGTTTACATGTTTTAGCTCGTTCGTTTAGTTTATTTGCATTAATGAGGAATGAAAAATGATGATAAATTAATATTTTCATCATCGTTCAACAAAAACAATCATAATGGAAGAGTATTGTAATTAAATAAGTTTAAACTGTAATCAATGCTACTCACCTAAACGTGGAGAACATAAACCAGTTCGTCTTACGTCTCATTATATACAAAAATAAAATTATATTACCAAAAATAAACTAATCATACAGGTATGGTTGTTTAATGAACCGAACTCGAACGAACATGTCAAGTTTGACGAACCAAACCAAGTTTGTTTGTTAAGTTCAACGAACAGAATTGTGTTTGAACTTTGTTCGTTAAGGTTCACGAACTGAACAAACAAACTTTAAACGAGCCAAATTAGAGTTTGTTCACGAACGACTGTGTTCGTTTACAGCCTTAGCCACTGCCTAGTGTGTACATTAGGTCTTATTCGTGGTGGCCAACCTATCGCCTAACATCTAGATGGTGCTTAGGAGATGCCTAGTAGAAACTTTTTGAATAGTGAATTTTAATGAATTCAAAAATATTATGCGTGCCGAAATTTTCCTTATTGAATCTATATAATTAACCCTTCTATGACGGTGGGTTCTAGAGTTACCATACTGAAACCTGCAAAAATTTTCTTATGCCGACTACTATGTGTCGAAAAAAGTGTTTCCTGCCGAATAGTAATCCTGGCCGTCAGATTTTAATCCAATGGCTAGGACCTATGGCCTCATTAATTTCATGAATGTGCGGGTTTTTGTATGCAAACAGGTCAAACCACCCGCCCTAACTCGGACAAAAGCGAACATAATCGAAAGAGGTTAAGAAAAACAAAACTTAACCTATTTTTACAACACAAAAAACAGCAGCTAACGAATATAAACAGCAACCAAAATGTTACCAAAAAATAACAGCAACCAAAGAATACAACAACAGCAGATGGATACAAAAAGCAGCAAAACCATTGCAACCAAAAAACATAGCATCCAAGCCAGCATCCAAAAATACAATGAATCCATACAGCACCAAACGAATCCAAACAACAACTTATTTTTACAACACATAAACTAGAAAACATCAAACGAATAGCATCCAAACAACAAACTGTTTTTACAACACAAAAACAGCAGCAAACGAATAGCATCCAAAGAGCAGCACCAAAACCAAGCATCCAAGCCAGCATCCAAGCATTGGCAAAATAGCATCCAAGCAGTCCAAAACCAGTATCCAAGCAGTTCAACCAGGTCCTCAACTATAGGAGGGAAAATCGTCTAGTGTTGGACATTTCCGTCGATCGTGCCCCTTTAATCCACAACTATGATATCTTCGAGGTTTTTTAGTGACTTCTCAAACCTTTTATTACTCCCTTTTGGATTTGCTTTATGTGGTTCTTTCAAAGATTGAGAAGCTGCACTTGGTTGGGTAACACTCACAACTTCAGATGTTATTGAAGTAAGAAGAAATTGTTGTTCAATGAAATCAAATGCGTCTTCGAGAATTTTGGTTCTTGAATCATTCATAAGGCCATTATCAATTAACTTTGAAACATGCTGGAGCAAACAATGCCTTTTGGTTAATATGAAGGAATCGCCAACCATAGAGCCATCTAAATCATGTCTGATTCGCCCCATTTTTGACAGCCGCATCCACCTATGCATCATGAATTGATGAAACGGGCGGGTCAGGCTGACCCATCCTGTTTTATACAGGTTGGCGAGCTGGATTTTAAAATCCAACCTACCTATTTTATAAATATATATCGGGTCAGGCTAGCCTGTTTACGAAATGGATTAGGCCAATTTGAACTGCAAAAAAAAAATAGTGCAACTCCCAACTTGCATGGATTTTGACGGACCAACCTGTTTGGCCTGTTTTATTATTATTATTATTTTTAACTTATTTTAAAAAATTGACATAAATATAGAATAAACTTAATTGCCTAAAATAATGCATAAAAAATAAATTGTAGAACAACTACATACAAGTATACTAAATTGATAGATAAGTATCACGGAGGAGGAGTAAGATTGTATTCTTCATAGGAGTCCTCATAAAAAATATTTTCTAATGATCTACAACTTGAAGGTAAAACTTCAATTCTTTCATCTTTGTTCTGCAAACCCTTAACCAATATTATCATCTGCACTATTTCAAGGGTCAATCTAGTTCTTCTTTCTTCCACAATCCTTCCAACTGTACTAAAGGCATATTCTGACGAAACTGTAGAAACTAAAATGCTATACACATCCTTTGCCATCTGTGAGAGCACTAGAAATTTGACCCTATGTCCTTTCAACCATTGTAAAAAATTCAAATGTTCTTTCTCATGATTCTCACAAACTTCAAAATTTGTATTGAGATAATTGAATAATCCAGTGTATTGTGGCACAACATCCTCACCGCTCTTGACCACATTAGAAGTCGATGAATCAACATTACCTATCAAGTCAAAAGTCAATATCTGCTTTTCTTTGGTGCTGGTGGTGGAGCTCTCAATTCTCTAAATTTAGTTTTATATCTGTCATATATGTCACACAAAAATTTGTCTACCAAATCACCAACATCTGAATAATCTAAGTTCAAAAACTTACTGTAGAATTATATCGCCAAGTACTAACGTTTCCATTAGAGTGAAATGTAGATGAGATTGATTTGGTGAAGTATCATGAAACATCAGTAAATATTTAGTAGTATGCCTCAACAATGTACCTATTCCACTGATTGCTTTGTTTCCATTGTAATTATTTTTACAATAATTGCATATAATTTTGATTTGCTTGTGGCCATCAACAATCATTACTTTTCTTATATAATGGTCCCGCGTCTTAGAAGTAAGCTTCTTTGACCTTTTTAAGCCCGCGAGCTCGTACTTTCTTGTGACTGGAACCCGATTGCTTGATTTTCATCTAAAGAATTACTTCTATTGATCTCTCTTCAAAATTAAGTCTGCTGATTTTTTAACCCGTTTCGATTATGTCAGCTTTCATCTAGGTCAGGATGGGTGATTTGGTCCGTTTGCATACAAGAACCCATGTGTTCATGAAATTAATGAGGCCTTCAATCCTGGCCGTTAGACTATTAAGCAAATTACACTTTTTTCGGCATATAGTAGCCAGTATAAGAAAATTTCTGCTAAAACCTGATATATAATATAAGTAACCTTTCTTTTACAGATAATTTGTGGCAACCCTAAATGATGGTTCCACTTTTTAGGGCGTAATTCGCAAAAGTAACCTTACGAGAAATCTATTTTTGAAAAGTAACCTTAAAATTTTTTTCAAAGTAACATTCATCTTTAAAAATAAATCAAAAATATAATATATTCAAGTTTACCATAATAAATGTTGATACTAAACTGCCAACTAACGTAATTACACCAATTTCCACCAATCCCAACCACCATTACAGTTTTTCGGTCATCGAAAAATACAAATCAATATTTTTCTTCTATTATTCCCCATTCTATGTTAAATTTTTCCGGAAATATGCAGTAACAAGAGATGAAGAGGCCATCGACGGTTCTAGGCCATGAATAGTGCAGATTTTAAACTTGTTCAATTTTTGAAGGTGTGTTTGATTTTGACTTCTAGCTGAGACAAAATCATCCTATCTTTAACAATATTTGTAATTATACAACTACCTTATTTATAAAATCTTCTTATTTTTAACAGTATTCTGTAATTAATTCGATGAATTTTAAGCTTTATTATCGATCAAGAATACAGCTGACGGCCCTGCGTTCTTTCACTTGACATTTTTTTCGGGAATTCCAACTATGTTATTCTAGCAATTTATCCTGTGTCGCGGCATACAATCTTCTCTCGCCAGACTCCACAAGGGTCTACGTCGCGTATGCATGTCGAGGCATGCATCTCTATGTTGTTCCCATTGAGACGAAAGAAGAGAAGAATGCTAAGAAAGCTCATAAATTGCTGTATGAAGTACCACGGTGTATTTTTCATTCAAACAGTAGAACGACTACTTACGACAAAGATATTTGTTACCAAAATTGACTACCATCACTGGTTGGACTCATCCATGAATTCGGCGTAGGTGGTGGTGATGGTGTCGGACTCGTCCTTGAAATCTGCAAGTGCGGGAACTACACTTTCCATGAATCCTTGGACGAGTTGGAGTATTTGGTGGATAGCTCATCAACGTTTTCATCGCCTTCATCGGAGTTCTCATTTTCGTCATCCTCCTTTTCCTTAGCGTACTCTTCATCAACTTCGTCATCGTCGTCTTCATCATAATCATCATCTTCGTCGTCATCGCCATCATAATCATCATCTTTGTCGTCATCCTGATTATCCTCCTCCTCATCTTCATCCTCCCCATCATCGTCCTTTTCGTCGTCTTCATCCAAGGCAATGACGACTAGAGATGGAGTTGGGACGTCGGCTTTCACGTGCGCGGGAGTAAGGGCAGTTGCAACATCGACTTATGCAGTAGTAGGGGCGGCTGCAAAGTCAGCGTGTGTGGGAGTAGGGGAGGCTGCAACGTCGGCGTACGCGGGAGTGAGGGAGACACCTTGTCGTTGTCGATTCAACATTTTTACTTTTGCAAGCTAGCAACAAGATGAAGAATGGTTCAAGAGGATGAGGTCGACATTAATACATCACATCTTTTTATGATCTGCGTTTTCATACGATTCGACAAGGTGGAATAAACACAGCAGTCGATACAATCCCGACTACAGATAAACAACATTCGTGCTTCAAACAAAGTAATCGACATGATCCCGACCCATCATGTTTATCCCTAAAGAAGCATTTGTGCTTCAACTATCCTGTAATAAGCACATCATCTGTGATTTTATTCATGCCTGACTGTACGCACGCAACTACACGTGGTAAACCCGGATTATGCAGTCAGGACCTAAACTCTTAAATGAACAAAGCAATCGACAAGATCACGATGAATCGTGGTTATCCCGGAAAAGACATTCATTCTCTAACTATAATCACAACATCAATGGTTCTATTCAGGTTTGACGATACACGCGCAACTATACGTTGTAAATCCAAATATCGCAGTCGGGCCCTAAACTATTTAACAAACACAACAATCGACAAGACCACGACTAATTGTGGTTATCCCATAAAATACATTCATGATCCAACTATCTTGTATTAAGTATAACATACGTGGTAAATTCGGATAATGCTGTCGGGCACTAAACTATCAGACAAATAAAGCAATCGACAATCCACGACCCGTCGTGGTTATCCGGAAATAGTCATTCGTGCTCCAACTATCCTTTAATAAGCACAACATCTGTGGTTCATTCACGTCTGACGGTACGAGCACCACTACACATGATAAACCCAGATAACGCAGTCAGGCCATAAACTATTAAACAAATAAAGTAATCGACAAGACCGCGACCCATCATGGTTATCCCGGAAGAGATATTCATGCTCCAACTATACTGCATTAAGCACAACATACGTGGTAAATTCGGATAATGCAGTCGGGCCCTAAACTATTAAACAAACAAAGCAATAGACAAGACTGCGACCTGTCGTGGTTATCCCGAAAGAGTCATTTGTGCTCCAACTATCCTGTAATCCATGATTCTATTCACGTCTGATGGTACGAGTTTGACTATACGTGGTAATCTTGGTTACCTCAGTCGGGCCCTAAATTATTAAACAAACAAAGCAATTGACAAGACAGCGACTTATCGTGGTTATTCCAAAAGAGTCATTCGTGATCCAACTATCATGTTAAGAGTGCGACTATATGTGGTAAACCCGAATAATACAGTCGGACCATAAAAAAATACTAAGCAACCACAATCTGTTAATTACGCATGAACTCATAATTGTGGTATATAATTAATCACTTTTACACAGTTTACATTTCGTATAATGCCTATATAAATCGTGAGACGTACAATGTATGATTGATTCACATTCACGATAAGTTGCTCTTACGAGATATGTAATGAAGTCTCTTTGTTTTCAATCTACTTGAAAATATTGTTTCCAATTCCACAAGTGCCAAAGCACTCGATAAAAACTAATATATTCACACGCATGTTTGTCCATTCATACTCACTTAGTGTGTCAAATAGAGTAATTAAAGTTTTTTTAATATATTTTAGCTATAATTAAATACCCGAATAGCAGAGTCGGAAAAAATTCGGCATTCGATAAAACTACGATGCATTCGTGGTTAACCTGGATAAGACATCCGTGCTCCAATTAATCTGTATTAAGTACATCATCCGTATTGTTCTATTCATGGCTGCCGATAAGCGCAAATTCGAATATCTCAGTCGGGCCCTTACCTTAAATCCTAAACCCAAATTACTTATTTATTTTAATACATATTAAAAAAACTGCACGTGTAGTCTTTTCATAGACTGCGCGTGTAGTCTTTCATAATCTACACGTATTGCATTTTTCCATTAACAGAGCGAGTCTTTTCATATTCTGTTATGATGTAGAATAGCTGGAACAATTATGATCATTCAAAATCTTGTTCTATAAATAGATACAACAACAATAAGAAAACCTGCTCCTCATTCGTAACACATGGTTGCCAACGTTGTTTCCTTCTTCAATTTTGTCCCCGCCAGAATAAGGCACACCATATTATTATGTGCAGTTATCTTTATTCCGAAAGACAAACCAACAGCCTTCTACCAATTACCTCCCCCCACACACACTGGTATACCAGTGAAGTGGTGTTGGTGTGGCTTTTGGGATAAAGTGAGCTGCCCCTAATTGACCATGCACACTCCCAATTTTGCGTGTTACAACTCTTCTAGCAATCCCTATCAGGCGGTAGTAAAGGTTGACCTTTCAACAAGAAGGTTATACAAGTACGATCTACTTCCTTAAGATACTTTTGATTGTGATCAAGTTCCGTCGTCAAGCAATTCTATCAAGTTTGTGGTCCGACATTGGAAGAAAAGGGACATGAGCATGAATCTCCATGCTCTTGGTTAAAATTAAAATTGGGTAATCCAACATTGGAAGGAAAAGGACATGAGCATGAATCTCTATTTTCAGCTTCTTTGACTACGATATTTGTAACATGTTGACTTTATTTTATATAATGGACATGAGCATGAGTATTTTATATTAATTCCGATTCGTGTCGATTTTATATAATGCGTGAAAGGATTGATTGATAATGAGCATGAATCCGTCTTACTGAGGCATTCATTCCTAACTCGACGAGTTGTGTCCATTTTGTCAACCGCATGTTTTTGTCATGGTTAAAAATCCCAAATAGCCTAGTCGGGACTAACACACTCCAGTCGACCCAATCGAGACCCGACGTAGTTAACCCGTCGAACCATTCGTGCTCTAACTATCCATTAATAAATGCAACATCCGAGGAGACTGCATTAAATCAATGACTACGTGTATTCATTAAATGAATGGGAACCGGCTGGATACCATGTCCTCAATGCAAATTACAACTTTAAATAGATGCAACACCACCACCCGTTCATCCTTATCCACAACATGATTGCCAATGATGCTTCCTTCTCTGATTCCGTCCCCGACTCTGACAGAATAAGTTTAAGTGATGCTGGTATATCTTCCGGGATAAAGTGCAACATGCATGATACTAGAATGCCCTTCTGCACTCCAACACTGCATGATACTTTCGAATATGTGTAAAGAGACGCTGTTTGAGATGATGAGTTGTGATGGATCGGGGCTGAGCAATCCTCCCTGAAGGAGCACAAGGATACAAAAACTAAACACGAAGTATTCCATGGACAACTACGAATGATCCCGGGATATTGCTTGATCGTTTCATAGCAATATTTAATACCACACAATGGCTTGATCGTTGAACATTGAAAGGAAAATGACATGAGCATGAATCTTCATTTTCAGCTTCATTGACTACGATAATTTCTAACCTGTTGACTTTATTTTTATATAATTGAAATAAAAGGATTGATATATGAGTTTCATGAGTATCATTTAAATTGATTTTTATTTTTTGTATAAGATGTTCGTCGATTCTTCTTCTTCTCATCTTAAGTAAGCCTGAATTAAAGAGCACACACACACACCTCGGATAGTGCATTCATTCCTCTCATCGTAGTCGAGGTTCTGACGTTACGTATGAACCCAAAAGAGCAATAATTATTAAGCCGATCCAAAACCGATTTGCTCACGCGTGTATTGCCCAATCATATGTGCATTACACGCATAGTTTCGGAATGGTGCGCTGTATCGCGCGACCATACATTCTTTATGAAATAACTCTCTTGCCCTCCAAAGTATCTTTCTGCCTACTGTTATATGTGTCTTTTCGTCTTCAATTATGCGCCCCTTGCAAAGGGCGTCAGTCGACAATGCGCCCATACATGTTTTTCAAATTCCATTACTCTTTTTCCTGTGTGTCTTTGTCTTCATAAGTGCCCTTTGCTGCAAAACTTCACAAAATACATAATCAAGATGTCTGTCTCACACCAAAATTTTTCTTCATCCGATACAGACAACAAATCAGAGGTAAACATCCTCCCTGCACCACCAGTGGATAAGGCCGAACCTCAGATGAACCTACTTTGTTGTTTTAAACACATTTATAGCCGTGTTAATTTGAATACTTATTTACTATTGTTGGTATATGTTTTAGGTCTCTGAAATTGATTCCGAGGCTACAGAGGTTGGTAGTCTGATGGAGGAGTGGTCCAACGACTCAAGTGATGTTGATGATCCTGATGAGGAACCTGAGGGTGCTGAAGATGCTGAGCATAAAGAGGAGGAGGAAGAAGAAGAGGAGGAGGATGAAGAGGAGGAGGAGGTGGTGGTGGTGGAGGAAAAGGAGGAAGATCATGTTTATGCTGATGATGAGGAAGAAGGGGAGGAAGAAGAGATACCAGAATCTGATTCCCTGGTGGTCGCTGCGGCTCAGCAGGCGTGAAAAGAAGAACTGGAAGGATATTGGAGGTAAATGGATCTCATTCTGCAAGGGTTGCCACCTTCGTCCCCTCCAACACCTCCACGTCAATTTCCATTGCCTGGAGGAGCCTCTGGGTATGGGTCGACTTCCCCCTCAGATAGTGACTTTGACTGCTGATTCATATACTTTTGACACTCTTTTGTGCTATATCATTACATATTTTTGTTGCGTAATGAAATCAGTATATATATGACGAATTTTTGACATGATATGTTGAGTATCAGATCTTCTATTTCTTAATAGATCAAATGAAGTTCATAGTATATCAAATGATATTCACAAAATATGTCACCAACTCATCAAGATTGTTGCAAACGAAGTTCGTGATGAACCTTGCACTAATAGGAATCACTGCATAAATCGTGTATGACCCCGTATAACAACTCATATTCATGGCAGAGATATTTGGAGATACACCCCGAATGTTGTAGAGTTTTGAGTTTCTGTAAATTGTTCCGGGTATTTATAGTTCGTCTTTCCTTGCTGTTTTTTTTTGTTCAAAAGGTCTCTCTCTCTTTCTCTCCTTGCTGTTAGTACTCTCGCTTTGGTTTTCAATTTTCCTATGCGTAACGGTTTGTTGTTAGGTGTAAGAAATTTATTTTTCTAGCTGTATGAAATCCAGAAAATTCTCTTTCATAATAATCTTCTTGTGAAATTAACGGTCCGAAGTATTGAAATTTTGCTTGGACCCTTAAAGGTTTAATCTTTGAGTGTTTTCTTCCTTAAATCGCTCCATGTGATGCTCTAGTTAGCTGGAGTAGTTGGTATAAATAATTTTGCTCTAATTAGCTGAAGGGAATACCTTTTTGTTTTTCAGCTATGGACGAGGATTCCAAGGACAGAGAATCTCTAGTTGCTCGCGTACAGGAGCTTGAGCGTGGTAGTTAAAATCTTCATGATTACTTTTATTAGATTTTCTTGAAGTATGCTGGTTCCGGGTTTTATGACCTCGGTGCAGAAAATTGAATTTGTTAGACATGTGGCCGCAGAGGCTATTGTTTTATTTTCCCTTGAGAAGTTGCCTGCAAGATTTTTTAGTTTCTAGCTCGTGTTGTCAATCGTTGCAGAACATTTTGCTGGGCAAGCAAAGAATTGAACTGATTGCACAGGAAATTGTCCTAGTGCTTTAATGTTTAATCAACCTTGCTTTGGCTTTTGTGGGTACAAACCTGGGATTGCTATCTGTTTTTGCTGTTGCCTAAGTACCAGCAGTTTACCCAATCATTTATCCTCCAACTTTTTGCTATTATTTCTCGTAGAACGTAATGAACTTCATAAAGATATCGAACAGCTTTGCATGCAACAACCGGAAACTGCCTATCTTGGGGTGGCAACTCGCATGCACTTCCAAAGGTAGAAGAAAAAGAACGGATTTTGACATCTAATGACTTTTTCCACATGTTTTGTAATAGACTATCTCCACCTTTTGATTTATTTCAATGATAGAATGCTGTATATTTTCTCTTTTTTGCACATAAAAGACCATATTCTTCTTCTACTCATAATAGGACGGCAGGATTGGAGCAAGAGGTTGAGAGCTTGAAAAACAAATTGGCAGGTTGCACGAGAGAAAACCAAAATCTCCAGGAGGAGCTATCAGAGGCATATCGTGTAAAAGTGAGCTTCATTTCATTGGCATTACTTGCTGGTTTCTTGAGTATCATTTTTGAATAAATCCTTATTGAACCTTGTGCTGTTGCCAGAGCCAGCTCGCTGATCTACATAGTGCTGAAGTCTTGAAGGTTGGCTCATATGAAAATGTGCTTATTGTTATTCACATATTTGTCGTGACGAAGTCCATTATTAATAGAGCTGGCAACTGCCTCTCATTGTCTTTTTTTTTAGAAAATGAATACAATCAAAATAAACATCATATTTCCATTTGTCAAAACAACTTACTAGTTTCTAATGTTTGCTTGCGATCTCAGAATGTTGACGCTGAAAAACAACTTAAGTTTTTCCAAGGTTGTGTTGCTGCTGCTTTTGCTGAGCGAGATAATGCAATAATGGAGGTTTTTTTCCTTCTCATGCTCCTTCCCTTAAGAGCGACCCATCCCACCCCACCCACCTCACACACACACTTTTCACTCCCTTGTCTTTCGCTTATCTTGATACGCATCGGGTTTCTAGCCTCTTATAAAGCTTTTTTAGAGCTCTGTCAATACTTGTGCTACTAAAATGAAATTATTAACCGCTTAACTAAAAGAAGCTCAAAGCATGGGTTGGAAGGCATGTTGCACCAAATTCGCTGCAAGCATATGGCTTCTTTTAGTGTTTGTTTTTTTCTATCTTGCAGTTCCTGACAGGTCATATACAATAGCCCATATTTTACCTAGTTCTGTTGGATAATGTAACAGGCAGAAAAAGCTAAGGAGAAGGCTGATCTCTTGCCAGAGGAGATGATCAAATCTCAAAGAAGGTTTTGCTAAATATTTGTGGGCATTCAAACATCCTTTAGAATTGGGAACATAATCTCCTACTTGCCTCTGAGGGTTCACGTTGTGATTATTAGTTCCTCTTATGCCTTAACTATACTTTGGACATGTTTGGTTTGGGCACAAATAAGTGAATGAGGAATCACATTTTAAGCCTTGAAGTTATCTGCTTCAAAGTCTGTAGAATTTCATGTCGTGTCTTGGGCATGATTTTGGAAGTTCATTACTTCTTCATTCTATGATAGCATCAATACTTGTTCTTTTATTCCTATCAAGATCTTTGTTGTTTGAAATGCTCTTGTATTTTTTTCTCATCCCCTCCCTCGCCTCCCATACACACCCCAGATAAACTTCCTTTTCTCTAAACTAGATAAACTGAAGCACCAATTACCATTTTTTACCTTTTCCTTGAAAGGGTGGAAGAATTAACTGCTGAACTTCTTGAAGTGAATCGACTGGCAACCACTCTCCAGTCTGATTTAGAAGAGCAAAGAAGGCTGAGTGAGGTTTTCAAAGAGGTATAAGTTTTTTCAACCTTTTTGGCTTATCCACTTCAAGAAGTAGCATTTCGACTTCCCTGAAAAAGATAAAGCATTTACTTAGTAAATCTTTGGTTGTGGTGTATTTTCAATCCAACAATTTTAAAGTTAATATAATAAAGGATGTAATTGCCTGCTGATGCAGTTCTTCTTAATAACTGATCATTCTTTACATGATTATGTATGTACCTACTTTCTTGATGGACATGTTTGTGTATGCCAGGTCATTGATAAATTTTATCACATAAGACAATGCTCCCTGGAGTATTTTACTGACGTGAGCTTAGAAGAAAAGTGTGAGTGTTTATTGAATGATTCAACTGAAATATGGAGGTTCGATGATGATCATGATACTTCCACCGCTGATTACATTGTGAGTTCTGATAAACGAGAAGTTACCCTATCCTGTTTGGGTTTTCTTGCATTTTAAGTTGACATATTTGCTTTCTAACTTTTATCGTTTGAGAGTTTACCAATGAACTTTTCTTCAGACAGAATTCTCTTGAAGCAGAAACTGAGACTATGAGGAAACATATTGATAATTTGCAGAAGAAGCTTCAAGTGGTTAGTTCATGCTTATACTTGTTAGTTTTTGTTTTGTTTTCTTGCAGTTTTTCCTTTTAGCACTTTTCTTTATTTTCGATAGTCTAATGCATGTTGGTGATTAGGGACTGGAGATTGAAACTCATCTGAAGAAGAGAGTTCGTGGATTTGAGAAAACAAGCGTAGGGAACTTTTCAGTCTGGATTAGTAACATAATTTTGGAGTGCCTTCTTTAATATAATTATTTCAAACTGTGTGCTCAACAGCATTTCATGGAAGAGAAGATCAAGAAGCAGATATCATCATTACTTGTACAGCATGGTGTATACAGAACTGAGATAAAAAATTTACTTGCTGATGGGTTTTCAGAGCTCATATCAATTAATGATCAGATAGTTGAGAAGATTACGCAGCTTGAATTGAGTGGAGGGAGCAATTTGAAGTCTTCTATTCAAGAAAAGGAATTGTATGAGAGCGAGTGCAAAGATGTGCATGTTAGTGCTGATTTAAGTCCGGAATCTTCCACTAAGGTATGCCTCTATTTCGTATTTCGTACACGTTTTCTTCCTTGTTCACCATCCTAAGTTTC
The DNA here is from genome assembly GCA_025802335.1 of Pinguicula primuliflora. Taxonomy (NCBI): domain Eukaryota; kingdom Viridiplantae; phylum Streptophyta; class Magnoliopsida; order Lamiales; family Lentibulariaceae; genus Pinguicula; species Pinguicula primuliflora. The sequence goes on from JAOYMZ010058931.1 coordinate 22,507, forward strand.
TTTGGTGGGTTTTCTCTAATGCTTCTTTATTAATTGAATTTTTTTTTAATGAGGGATAATGCTAGCATCAATCGAGAGAAATATTCAAATAAATGAGATTCCCCAGGCTTCTATTCTTGTCGAGGTAAAACAAGGAAAGGATAATTAGGAGCACGGCATTAGATGTGGTATCTCTATAAGGGAATCTGGTCATCAAATTTTCCAGTTGTGAGAGGAAGTGTTCTCATCAACTCCACAAACCTGAAATTCTCTCTCCTGAGTGCAATCACTCTTTTGTGCTGTTTATAGGCATATACTGTATGTTTTGAGGTATATGTGAAGCTTTAAATTTCTTCGAATGTTTCAGAGTAAAGATCCCAGGTTACAAGATCCTGGTGTTGCTGAAACTAGCGATTCATCTGAAGCCCTCGCTCTGGCATTGCATGAGAAGGTTATCTCATAACCTTTTTTTATTTGATGCATTTTAGATCATGCTCATTTGAATTTGCGTTTCGATGCTATTCAGGTAGGAGCATTATTACTTTTGTCACAGCAAGAGGAACGACACCTATTGGAAAGGGAAGTCAATGCTGCTTTACAGAAGAGAGTTGAGGAACTGCAAAGAAATTTACTACAGGTTCTGTCTCACAACTTATATTAACTGCTTTACTTTCACTTGGAAGATCTTGACGTGATCTTTTCAAGAATCCTTGGAGATATCTTATTTTAAAAGTTATGGATTGTGCAGAAAAGTCCACCTTGTTTATTTTTCAAGTAAGGTTTGATGCCATTTGAACAAATTCTCTTTTGTTGGTTTTAGGTTACAAATGAAAAGGTTAGAGCTCTTGTGGAACTAGCACGGACGAAGCAGGAGAAAGTTGTACTGCTTGAGTATGTTCTCTCGATTGATTCCATGATAGTTCTCCATTTCTTTAATCCGCCCTTTTCTCATGCAATAATAATGCAGAGGAATCAATCAGGGAAAGCCATCAGAGGAGATTCAAGAACATAGAATTGTGCAGGAAAAAGAAGGAAAATTTAGAAATATGCTGAAAAGAGCTTATATGTCACGATGGGTAGGAGGTTCAGACAGAGGTGAAGCTGAAGCAAACATGCAGTATGAAAATCCGAACAGTCACACGGAGTTTGCAAGGTTTGTGTTGATATTACGGTAGTTCGTGATATTTTCTGTAATCCTGTTTCGGTTCACACACTCTCCATACATACACAGTTGCCATCATTTGAAAATTAACATACACTGTTAATTGCGGTGGAAAAGTAAAAAACTTACAGTGTTAAATTGTTTTCTTCTTTTTTTTGGTCAAGCAAAATTTTTATAAACAACGTAAAAGATTACAATCATTCCACCTCCCTTGTGTCTTACGGTTACATTACTTACATCCCGTAATACACTGACTAGGTGCTTGTATCCACTGGTCTATTCCGTACAAAAAATTACCTTGCCTCTACAGCTTTGCTTTGAACCATTTCCATGTCATAGCTTGGATTTTACCAAGAGTTTTGCTTGCTGATAGTTCCTTGCCACAGAAATGGAGGTCATTTCTTGTGCTCCATAACATCCAGTTTACCGCTATCCATATTGCTATCCAAGCATTCATGCCTATTCCATTTGGCTTTTTAAATTGTTTTCTTCTTATCGTCTATTACTTGCAGGATGAAGATTGAAAATGCAACCCTGAAGGAGAGCTTGGATAGCATGGAACATCTACTTTCTTCAGTTCGAAGACTTCGGATTTCTCTTTCGAAGGTGCGCGCATTTGTTTAGTGACTAATCATGCTAAATAAATATTGCAAATACGAATTATCCTCCAGATTATATATCTGAGGGGGAAAAAAAAGACAAGGCAAACACTTGTCCTAAATGGGGGGATTCCTGTACTCTCGCGGATATTTTCAGATACTGCCATTAATGATCCTGTATCCGCTACAACATTAACTCTTCCCAAAGCAACAAACCCGGTAAGGAATTCATGTTTTTCAGATCAGAGATGCAGATTCAGCAAAGAGTGAGAGTAGTAGTACTCACTTTGAATGTCTGGATCAAGTCATCACCGAGGCAAACCTCATCAAGACTGCACTCGGAAGCTCACTTCCGCTCAGTTGGTCGTCCGAAATGGATGCATCCGTCATGCAAGACAGTCAGAACATGGATTTTGTTTCAGCTTCCGGACTCGAAATGGTGGAACTCCTGATCATGGCTTCTCATATTCTGAAAGTGCAAGTTTCTAGTGAAGTGGGATGATGATCAGAAGGTCCCTGAGTGTCGGAATACCTATTTCATGGTATTAGCTGTTAGCATCTCTCACTCCATGTAATAGATCCATTGTTCTTGGATGTCACCTGTTTTGTATTCTATGTAGTGTAATAATATATGTGGAAAAAATCGTGTACTAGAAAGCTTTTGCTTGAGAAAGATACTGGTGAAATGAAAAAAAAAAAAAATTGCTTGAGAAAGATACTGGTGAAATTATTGTGTAAAATCACTATTGTACACGTTTGCTTAGGTGTATGATTGTTGTGTGCAGGGGCCAGACGCATGCGCGTTGCGAATGTTTGTATTATAAATAAAAAATCCGTCTTACGGAACACGAGGGCATTTGGTCTAGTGGTATGATTCTCGCTTCGGGTGCGAGAGGTCCCGAGTTCGATTCTCGGAATGCCCCTTATTCTATTATTTTTTTAAAATCAATTTTTTTTTTCTGATTCCCGCACAGTTTCATCATTGGCGCCCGTTAGGGCTTATCTTTACCCATGATTTCCATTCATCTCAAGCAATCGCCTGCTCACGAAATCGCGATTTTGGAAAATCATGGAGAAAAATGAAGAATCCATGTCAGAGAGCGTTATATGTCGTCCATGGCAATCGTATAACACTGTGTATACTACGGCGAAAGCAGGTCTCTCTGTGGGTGAAACGTGTCGACTTTTATTATGTAAAATGTCATCCTTGAAGATTCTGTGATGGTAATAGCGTTTCTTAGGTTTCTGGGGTCTTATTTATCGTAGGAATGGAATGCGTAGACAAGGAAAAAGTATAGAGAGTAGTGTATGAGATGAGCAAAGGTTCCAAGCATTTCGAAAATGAGGAAAGGAAAGAAGCATGCATGAAGAAGAAAATCGATAGTATAAAGGTGCAGCTTGGGAAGTTTACTGCCACGGATTTATCGCAACACAAAAGGTATCAATTGTTCCCAAATTGAATGCTATGAGAAGATTTGAATGATGTGTGATTTCTGATCAATTTTTTGAATATGCAGTCATTGTATTCATATGCTAGTTCTATTAGAAATTGGATTTCGTAGTAGGTTCTTCGACGTTGTTTTATGTGTTGCTCTGTAATTAAGTTGTTCACGAAGCTTTTAGAGGCAAATAATTAAATTAACCAAAAACATTTAAAACAGCTTTTCATGTCCTGTCCCACTAAACATATGTACTTTCTAATTAATATGCCAATGCCTTCTACAGAGGATTTTGCAATTGGAAGCCGTACTTGATCTCTCAAAGATTTGGCTCCATATGTGTATGGATGCCTTTTATGCAGCCGTTGAAACACTTGCCAACCCTTCGCTGGAAGGCAAGCCAATGGCTGTTGGTAGTAATCTATGATCTCGACAGCTAACCATGAGGTATTGAGTTCGAAATGGCTGACTGAGATTTTTTTGAGGGCCTTTCTTTAACAGGCTGCTCTTGAGCAAAGTGTTAAACTACGTTTGATGCAGTTCGATTAGCGGTTTCGATGATGGATGGTTGTCTAATGTTTGGGGTTAGAGCTGCAATGCCTGGTTTTGTTGCAAAAAAAATTGTGTCCCCAGCTGATTTTTGTTCCGACAGATTTCATAAAGTATACTCATTATAGTGATTTAACAAGAAAAGGATAGAAATTTTGTTTTCTACTGGCTTTTGTTTGATATGGTATAAGTTGCGTTCTTTCTTAAACTTGTTTACTATAGTTTTCCAGAATTTTGATCTGAATTTCATGTCTGCAAGTTTGGATGAGGCATACCTTGATATTGCAAGCTTATGCTATGACAAGAGAATGACAGGTGGAGAAGTATATCAGCTCATGAACTTTTGGCATGATTCGAAGCTCATCTAACTCGCTGGCTTATGTCTTATTCGTTCTTGTCTAACTTGGAGACTGAATTTTCATGTAAGTCTCGGTTATTATGATTCCTAGGCCGCCGAAGAGCTTAGAGCAAGCATTTACAAAGATACTGGGCTTACGTGTAGTGCCGTGGTTATTTATATTTCGACTCTATGTATTATGCATAAAACATCCCTTTTTTGATCCCTCGTAGAAATACTAGAAGCAATAAGATATGCTCTTGTTTTCTGTTTGCATTTTTAATTTGAATTTCGTAATTAAAGTTTGCATTTATTTTTAATTAGGCTTGCTTCCACATCAATAAGCCAAATGGCCAGTATGTGTTACCAAATGAGCGCATGGCTGTCATGACCTTCATATCATCTCTTCCCGTGAGGAAGGAGGTGCTTACAATTTTATATTTGTGCATAACCTTTTCATGTTTGAAAGTCAGGCTGCTTGTTTCAAATTACACATCCCCTATCTATTTGCAGATTGGTGGAATAGGTAAGGTCACTGAAAGTATCTTGAAACGAGTTTTGGGAATTACGACATGTGAGGAAATGCTGCAGAAAAGTAGTCTTCTCTGTGCGATATTTTCTCGCGCATCTGCAGGTTTGTAAGAAATAGTTAATCAATTGTACTTTTTCAAATTATGTTTTATTTAGTTGTCGATCTGCCATTGCTGATATAACCATTTACTTCACTCTTTTCTGTAGATTTTTTCTTGTCTGTAGCTTTGGGTCTTGACCGCACTCTTTTCTGTAGATTTACTTCACTCTCAGAAAATCTTTCGTCAGACATGAAGAAAGAAGGTCTCTGTGGAAGAACATTAACAATAAAGTTGAAAACATCATGTTTTGAGGTGAGTTACAGTCTTCCAATTTTTCTTGTATGGGGCCTTGAAAAAACATGTTTAGTAGATTCTCTCACACATTAATGGGTAGGAAAACTGATTACAGTTTGGTACACTTTCAAGAAACATTCTATGAGCTTGTTATATTAGGACTGTCATACATTGCGTGGACATTGTTCGTCAAGGATTCCATAGATATAATTTGCTATTGTAGGACTGCCTGCGAATGTCACAGTTCGGAGAAGGTAGAAATGGTGTTACGGGCGACCCAAAACAGATAACACTCTCTAACGGAAAATGTCTCAGCGAGTGAACCTGGAGATCTATACCTTTCCGATTCCAGTTTTAGAGAACGACAGTTCTGATGTCCGTGGAGAGGCCAACACCTCTGTAGATACTCAAGGGCCATATGAATCAACAGGGCTACCTCAACCGCCTGATCTGGCAGAAACAGGTGGCTTGTGCAGTTGTTTTAGCAGCTATACTATCTTCGTTCTAACCCGGTAAAACTTTTCTTAAACTTTCTTATGTTAGGCTTAGGTTGATGACCATGAATAAAGTGGGAGCTAGAAGAACTCCTGAAAGCACTCAAATAGCATAAAGCAACACATCTTCTAGTTTATTTGACCAAGCCAGCTGTGCTGTTAGTGAGCCAGAGTCTTCATCAATTCATAAAGAACCACCACTTTTGTGGCTGCATGATTATCAATGCTACATCTGTGGGATTGAACTGCCTCCAGCTTTTTTCGAGGGGCGACGAGAGCATTTCGATTTCCATCTTGCAGAAAGGCTGCAAAATGTGGAGTGGGAAGGCAACTCCAGTAGAATCCATACACCAAAAGCAAAGGTCATTCTTGTTAGTTAACTAGCTTTCCAGACCTGCCAAAGAATTAAGAAATGTATTTCTTTCTTGCCAGGTTGCTCGAGCTCGAGTATCATCAAATGAGTGAGAGTAGTAGGCATAAGAAGAAACAAAAGGCTTCACGTCCGGGGGGTAAGTGCATCCCAATTCATACGTTCTTTGCCAAAACCAGCCTGAATTTATAACAGCATAGAGTTAAATTATGTCTAGTAGAAGTTTGTGTAGTATAGAATTTAACCTTATTCTTATACGATATACAAAAGATAAGTATTGTGATTATCAGATCAGAATTGCGTTTTCCGAAGATATTAGTTAGTCACTACCAGTAATCACTATATGACAATTCATTTGGGTCGAGTGGCGAACGTTCAAAGGTGTTTTGTAACATGTTTTAATATGTAATGTAGGTAATTAAGATTTTAAAATCTTATATTTGTAGGTGCATGTTCGAACGCTACCGGGAGCTAACAATTCGTTTGGTTACAACCACGGGTTCAGACCCAAGATTTGCCCGGAATATGTGGATGAGTCGCTTTGCATGAACTCCTATTTGGACTCGCCAAGCACGTAAGGACATAGATATTCGTAGGGTCATAAAAAAAAATTAAAAAGATTGTCCAAAATATGAGCATTTATATCATTTTGTTTAATGATTTAATCCTAGATATACTTTTTCGCTTATTTAACAACCCAAAAAGTGATTAAAATATGTAGTTATAGAACCAGGCTCTTTTGCACAGTCCTTATTTTGCACAATCGTGAACAACCCATACCCACCACTACCCGTTGTCAAAATTGGTTGCACCATTCGAAAGGCCATGCATAGAAT
>JAOYMZ010058932.1:0-13187 GCA_025802335.1 Pinguicula primuliflora
CCTCCGCCTTGATACTTATCTATCAGTTTAGTATATTTTGTTTTGCTTTTAGAAAATTTATTTAAATTTTGTTTACTGTGTTTAAATTCTAATAGAGCTTAAATTGGATTGCAGGTTTCTTGATGCACCAGCTGAAGTAGAAAATTGAGGTTTTTGTTCACTCTTTCCTGATGTTTCGTCGATTTATCCGCATTTGTTTTGTTATTTGATTTGAAAAATTGATGAACTTTGTTTTGCAATATTTGACAAAGTTAGGATGTGTCACAAATATTTGACAGGGCGGGTCAAATTTAGTCTCGAATATTTGTGGCTGATGAATTTTATTTTGCGGTTTATGAACTTTATAGTGATATTTGTGATTTGAGTTTTTAAGCTTTATCGATTTAGTTGTTGCACATTTTTTTGATCAATAATAAAAACCGGCTAGCTCGTTTTGTAAATAGGCTAGCCTGGTCTGGCCCGTTTTTTGGCAGTGCGGGTCAGCCTAACCCGTTTTGTAAACAGGCTAGCCTGGTCCGGCCCATATTTATAAAACAGGTTGGCTGGATTTCAAAACCCAACCCGCCAACCTGTATAAAATCGGGCGGGTCAGCCCGCCACGCCCGTTTGGTGACCTCTAGAATCATGGTATCATCATATCAAATCCCAAGCCTTATTTATTTTCTTTACTAAGTGAGAGTTCATTTCGGTTAAAACGCGTGCGCCTCGGAGGACATAAGACATCAGATTTTTTTCCGCAGCCGGACGTTATAGAACGGACCATCTGTCTTAGGAGCCGAAAATGAATCACAGCCTTAGGATTTTGATCGGACGGACTTAACGTGTCCTTCATTAAATCAACAGACGCGCGGGTCCTAAAGCAGCGGGTCCGATTTTTGCTCGGTCCGCAACCCGCAAATACCAACGAAAATTAAAAAAAAATAAGATTCATTGTTGGCTACAGCCTACTTCTTCGGCAACTAGTACGAACCCCAAAAAAGTTACAAGGCTGTTACTCGAACCAGACTGAAAGTTCAGCAACTAAAAAATCAGCAATTACGAAACCAACAATTCCGAAACCAGCAATTACGAAACCAACAATTGCGAAACCAGCAATTGCGAAACCAGCAATTGCGAAACCAGAATTTAGATTTTTGTGTTCTGGGAAAAATATAAACGGAACAAGATAATCGATGTGCTAGAATTCAGATTACCTTCGTTACGGAAAAAACCGATGTGCTAGAGTATTGGAAGAAGAACAAACTGGCGCAGTTGGACAGAATTCTGATTGGTTTACTTGTTCTTGAACCAGTTCCGTCGTTCTGCTATACAGATTTTTTCTGATCTATTCTGATGTTAGGGTTGCGTCGTTAATAGCTGTGGGTCGGACAAATCGGACCCAAAACCCATCCGACCCGCGCGAATCAAAAAAAAGGAGGACGCGTTAAGTCCGTCCGATCAAAATCCTAAGTCTGTGATTCATTTTCGGCTCCTAAGGCAGATGGTCCGTTCTATAACGTCCGGTTGCGAAAAAAATCTGCATAAGACATAGCCCAAGGATAACAGGTAGGAGCGGATCTAGAATTCGGTGACTGGAGGTGCTTAGATCGTTTTATACGGTGCCGACAAATATGAAACCTGGTGACATATGATATGAATCTTAAATGTTAATTTTGTTTAAATGTTAATGTTATCTTTACTGGGTATTTGTATATATTAAGTAAATTTTTCGGTGATTTCAGGTCGCCGATAAAAAGCTGTCTATGTTTTCGAAATTTTAGGATCGAAATATTTTGAGAACCCTTCATAAAATTTAATTCTGGAGATTGACTATACTGTTTAAGGTTTAGCTTCAGGCAATTTTTCTGTAACCCTATATTTATTAATTTTAATTTTCTTTGGCGGCGTAACCATCGAAACAGAATTCAATAACTTGTTCCCTCAAGATTCAGACATTATTCTAAAAATATTAGCAATTTTTTTTTTCGCCAATTCAACGTATTCGAAAAATATTTATAATATCAATACATATAATATGCAAATAAAATAAATATATATATAATTGCATAATTTAATTAATTACAAAGTTTACATCCAAACAAAATTATTATTTTTTCCATATATATTCTACATCAATTAAATTAATTATATTCTAATTCATCAAAAATTCAAAACAAAAGTATGTGGGACTCAATCCCAAGACTTCATGTTCAGAACCATGTGCTCTACCAGCTGGGCTATATCTGGTTTTTGTTTTAGACATTATATGATATATATATATAACATTATTTGTTTTGGGCCGGGGGTGCTTGGGCCCCCCTAAGTACCTACATGGATCCGTCCATGATAACAGGCCCCTACTGTTTGACACTGATGTTTCACAGATGACCAGGCATGAGGCCCGACAAGAAGCTCCCATGGAGAGGTCCTACTAATTCGTTCAGACACACATCCTACGGCTGAGATTAGATTTCGGCACTGTATCAATTTTTCTGCACTGTAAGTTCGGCACAGGAAAAAAACTCTAATACTCATCTATGTACTCTTTGATTTCACTTAGAAACTACCATATTACGTGCCTTGAAGTCCGACCACCATAAAAACACAGACGGAAAATGTCATTCACACGGCTCGCACGTGATCGCACGCGCCGCAGGGGAAATTCTATAATTTTAATCTGAATTATTAAAAAAAGAATAATTAAATTATAAATACATTGTAACTATATGAAGTCCCATGTCATATGGAAGCGCACAACGCACTGATTATTATGGTGACCTCCATTTCGACAAATAATCCATTTCATATTGTATTAGAGAAAAAATTTATTAAAATAATAATGAAAATAATAATATTATATTCCAAATAAAAAAGCAAAAAAAAGAGAGAGAGAACATTGCAGCACAAAACGGCACCAGAATTTGTTGTCCGCGTCTGGGGTGCATTGCCGTTTCGCGATGTCTTTTAATAGATAGATAGATATGTCATATTTCTCCCAAACAAAAAAATAGATTGGTGGTTCACTAGTAAACTTACCACCGGTCATTATGATTTCTGAGGGGTGACCCGCCTTTTTTACGAGATTGTAGACTGGAACAATTTATCAGATTGTAATCTGATTAACACAGTTTACAATTTCTTACATTATTACTCCCCAAATTCGCAAATCACCCTGGTTTTTCCTGAATTCCCACGGTTGTCGGGATCGACGTGGAAGATAATTTACCGCATCATCATCGACGATCTCTCCTTCTTCTACCTCCAATGCTTCTCCCCCTACATTATGGTGATTCTGCGTCATGTTTGAAGAGTTCTCTTCTACCTCGGTAATCGAACTACCATCCAATTTTTGTGCTTCTTCAACCATTTTTCTTCCTTCTGATATTGGGGATTTCAATGTCTCGAGTTAGCTTCGATAAAGAAGAACACGACACACCAGCGGAGCGACTAATCAAAGGCTCAACGCTGAAGAAGAGGTCGTCGTGTCTCACAAGGATCCCTCACAGAGGCAGAGGAACAACCAAAAAAGGTACAGACAGGGAAGAAGACTGGCGGACGCATCAGGCTGCCGTCACAATCTTATTGTTCCTGGGCGAAAAAAAGATCATTTCTTTGATTCAATTTAGTTGCTTGATCAATGTTGGGAATTGAGTTTATTATGTTCGTGTGTTTTTAACATTTCATTGATTTCCCAGATGGACAAAACCTCTGATATTGGGGATTTTCAATGTCTTCTCCGGTGGTTTCGCTAGAAGATTTCTTCTCCGGATGATTTGGGAAGAGGTTGAAGATGGGAATATTTGGTAAATTATATCAATTGGGCTTCAAGTGAACAATATGTGAGTATGAATCAGTCATAGTAAAATTGATTATGAAACAATCATAGTAAACAGAAATCTAGTTTCTAATCTAATCTTGAATAGATTAGAGTTTTTCGAAGTGAACGCAACCTAATATTTTTTTACAAACCAAGTAAAAGAGAAAAAACTAAGGAAACAAATGTAATCTACAAAACTAATTTTGAGTTTGCAACAACTTGGTGCTCTTTGTTATTTAGTCTTAGAATGCATCAAAAACACACATGTACAAAAAAAAATGATTAAAAGATAAACATTTATATAGAATTTAGTAATGCTATCAAATTAAATCATTTTACTTCATATTTTGAATCAGTCGGGCCGAGCACAAATACGGAGGCAGAGCACGTGCCAAGGCGGTCAGTCTACAACACCATAGTTGCTGATCAATGTTCTAGAAGTCGGCCGCGGCGGCCGACTTGTCGGCCCAAACCCCTCGGCCGTCCCAATTTTAGGCAAATCAGAGTGGTGGGGCAGCCGCCCCGGCACCAGGGCGACCGCCCCACCGCAAAAAAAATCCAAAAATTCAAAAAAAAATTGTGCTTTGAAATAAATAAAGTAATATTTGTAGAATAATAGTAGATTTGATATTTACTGAAATCGAGTTGCTTAGTCGATACCTTTGATAAAAAGGAAAGAAAATTGTGTTGATTTATTGAAAACTTTAAAAGACAATATCTTTGCGCTCGGTTATCCGTTTTGGACGCATTTTGGGGTAGAAAAAAATTTGTGAAAAAACGACTCTAACTATATCAAAATATAATTTTACGGATCACCGACAACTTTGAACTATATGAACACGGGATAAACGACATCTGATTTGCGATTTATGAACATCGGACGACTCGTCTCAATGCAGGCTTTAGGCCGGTATGGTTTGTCCACACAGTCGTAGGATTCCATTTTCTGACCTAATACGGCCCATCTAGTAAGTTTACGAATCTGGTAAGGTTTACGGATGAGGAAAAACAATGTTTAGTACTCATTTTTCATGCTTCTGATTTGTTAATTTGATTGCCAAACTTTCTCATAACAATACATGACTCGAAAAATAAATTAAAAAAATAAAATAAACCCAGGTGCTGGGCGGCCGACTAGTCGGTCGAGGCGCTGGGAGGCCCCCGGCCGCCCCGCCTCTGCCATCCGACTTCTCGAACACTGTTGTCGATAGACCCAAACCAATTTTTTACTTTTTAAATAAAAATATTTATATTATTACGAACTTAAATTTAGACCCGTCTAAGGACAATTCTTATTAATATGTTTCGAGTTCAAATCTCATCAAGAACATTTGTTTAAGTCTAATCCATAGGAATCTTTCGGCTAGGTATAAACCACAAAATTAGTTGGAAATGTACAATTTCGGATATTTGGGAGAAACGAAAATATTCCTACAATTTACATATCTAAAATATCTACCTGATCAAGCATGGTGAGGCCATCATATTAGTACACCACCAAGGGCTCATATTATTACGCCGGCAAGAACCACAACGAATTGGCCTAATGGTGGATGACTTGAGTTTAATACTAAAGAAAGAGCGGGAAGTTCAGGTTCAATTAGTCACAAACAATTATTTGAGGTCACGATTACAAATTAAGCCATCTGGTAGCAATGAAAGAAATAACTGATTAGTCATTCTAATATATTGATATAGACATTATTGTTTTTTATTCATTAATTAAAAAAACTCATGGGAACCATTCGAGCTCACGAAATTAGTAATATTACATGTGAACGTATTGAACAATATAATAGAGAAGTCAAGATTGTAAATACCGGTACCGTACTTCAAGTGGGCGATGGTATTGCTCGTATTCATGGTCTTGATGAAGTCATGGTAGGTGAATTAGTTGAATTTGATGAAGGTACAATAGGTATTGCTCTGAATTTGGAATTGAGTTTTGCCCTGTTCATGTGGAGGCATTTTATGTGCCTTAACCAGGCAAATTTTTAGAATTGCCATGTCAGAAATTATTTTTTTTAAATTTATCCTCTTACTCGCTCCCGCAGCGAGTAAGTAATTACTTAGCTTAAATCAGGAAATTAAGAACTTACTCGCTCCGGGAGCGAGTAAAGTTGACTGGCATGAAACTCTGTGCCAAGAAATTTTACTCGCTCCCGGAGCAAGTAAGATAATCTTACTCGCTCCGGGAGCGAGTAAGCTGCCTGGTGCCAATTTTTCCTCCATTTCGTACTCTGTTCCGAAGTGATTAAGGCTACAGATTTAGTGATACATACCTTTAGTGATACATACATTTAGTAATAAATACACCCCGATTCCTCCAAATATCACACCAAACCACAAAAATCAACAATGAACGGATACAGATTTAGTGATATATTTAATAATTCTGGAGTTAATTCCAAACATGGTCAATGGGAATCACACCATTCTTACGATCTTAATTTGTCGCCACCATCTTTCGGCGCATCTAGTAGCTCAAATCCGTATTATCAAGATACTGGTAATACATCGTACACACCTTACTACCTGTCGAACCATTTTTCTCAATTTTCATACGCCCTAACGAAAATCCATGATGAAGAACATGCGCAAGCCGATACATTTATTGATCCGGAAGCAGATGCGGAAGGATCGATAGAAGTTGATGCGATAGATTCTGAACCTAACAGTGAGGACGAGGGGGAGAATATGCAAGTCGTCCCGATACGACCATGAATAGATCGTTTGTATTCGGTAAGTCAACATTTTGGTGATGATGTAACTTGGCATAATGAGACGTATCCTATCCATGTTGACTAGATGGATATCCCTCGTCCATTAAACAGTCAAGGGTATGATGACAATGTAGGTACGCTACAAGTTGGTCAATTATATAGAGAAAAGTTAAGTCTGATTCATGTTGTTACGAAATATCATATTTTAATTGCAAAAAGAGAGTTTTGTGTTGTAAAAAAGCGATGCGGGAAGGTGGACGGTAAGATGCAAGCATCCCGATGGTGTGCCACAATATTTCTGGTCTCTTAGTGGTCGGTTTTATGATGATGGGTGCAAGTGAAAAATCATCAACATTGGACTTGACCATACATGTGTTGCTAGTTCGCTAACTGCGTACCACTGTAACCTTACACAAACTTTCGTTGCCAATGAGTTGCGCAGATTGGTCTCCAAAAATTCAGGTATTACAGTTGATTGTTCAAAATTACTCATATCATTATGTTCACTCTCAACAAACTTTTTTTTGATATAGGATTGTACCCATATGATGTGACACAGTTGATCCATGATAAATATGGGTTCAACATTACGTATTCTAAAGCACGGTTTGCAATAAAACGTGCTAATGAGATGGTGCATAGGACATGGACTAGTGGAGTAGAAAAACTCCCAGCGTGTCTTGCTACCATGCAATATCGGAATCCTACAAATATAGTAGATTAGGAGGTTAAGGGTACTGATAATCCAGACGTGAAGAAGTTGAAGTACGTGTTTTGGGCATTTGGGCCTTGTATCTTTGGATATAGATATTGTAGGCCAGTAATCTCTGTGGATGGCACACATCTTTATTGTCCGTACAAGTAAAAGTTGCTTGTGGCGGTTACATCAGATGTGAGTTGTCACATATTACCGCTTGCATTTGCCATGGTAAATGACGAGGATGAAAATGCATGGACGTGGTTTTTCCAGAGACTTGCTGCACATGTGATGAAGGATATACCAAGTTGCATTATTTCTCATAGGGGATCAGGTATACTTAAGGCGATCCCCACTGTGCCTGCTTTTGCCGAATTTGATCGGCACCGTTTCTGTCTACGACATATTTGTTCAAATGTGAATCAGGACTACAGGGATAAGACGTTGAAAGTCATCGTACGAAAGGCAGGATCACAGTACAACAAGGTAAAATTTCAACAACTGATGGACCGCATTCAAAGACGTAATCTTGTAACTTATGCATATTTGTTGGACATTGATTTAGACAAGTGGGCCGTCTCTTATGATGATGGAAAACGTTGTGATATCATGACGACTAATCAAATTGAGTGTTTTAATGGAGTTCTTAAGAAAGCACGTAGGTTGCCATTCACTTCAATTGTTAGACAGACTCTAGATAGTTGCATCAAGTATTTCTGTGCACGAAATGCTGATTGTCTTAGAATGACCAGCATTCGTGAAGCATGGACTCAAGAGGCTACGCAATTTTATGAGAGAGTTACAGCACGTGCACCATCCCATCAAGTTACATGTTTCGAGCACCCGATCGCAGCAGTTGATTACCATGCATCATGCTGAGATGGCTCGGGTCTATCACAAGAACGCCTAGCACGCGTAGAACGGCTAGAACCAAGACCAAAATGCAACAGTGCCCTATCACTCATTTCCTGCGTAGATAATGACACATAGTCCTCTTCTACGGGTGATGGCATAACTGCTGCTTGGGCTGGGGGAGATGATGAATTGTCGTCCATCCGGACACGCATATAATTTAATGTCTCTCAAATCTCGTCATCTCAGGGATCATTGCGTGCCTTCAAAATATTTGATATGCGATGCACTTATAAAAAAATTATATTAAAATCACTATATACAAACAAATAACCAGACAAGAAGTGAATATATCAAACAAACAAATATTTAATATGCAATAAATCTATAAATGTAAATCTTACGCAGTCCCCAAGAAGTGCTCATCCTTTAGATGCACTCCCAGTATCATCGGCCGGCTGCGTGGATGTCACAAAACGCTGTTCATGCTCTTGAACCCATGTAGCATACCCCGATACAAAAGTGGCTGACATACCGGTGAACACTGGATATCCCACTATATGAACATGGCAATTTTGCTAATAAAACAGGAACTGCGCAAATCGGGTAGGCCAACCATGAGCATTACGCACTCCCCTCGAGGAATGAACAATGGTCTCGGACTCTCGATCAACTTCGACATCAGGAATATTTTGAAGAAAGTCGAACTGGTGTGCGACACGTTCAGCGTGAACAAACTTTACTTCATTCAAATGAAGTATGGGACCAACATATGCCCACAGTCCTTTATCTCCCATACAAATTCGAGACATCTCTTCATCAGTATAGGGTGTGGAGATAAACTGTGTAGAATAACCAACAATAATAATTATTATAAATGTAAATAAAATACATATAATCAAAATACATATAAATAAAATCAATATAAAGAAAATACATATATAGAAAATACATATAAACAAAATCAATATTAATAAAATAAATACCTTCTGTGGCGTCAATAAATCTAGATCCATGCGCAACAATCGTATGTAATTTGTGCCGACATCATGGGATGATATCCTCAATAGATACTTGCATCAAAAAATACCATCCATCGCCGTGTTCCGCCGGCTACGGTGAGATCTCAATAAATTCACCTGAGATCGCGGTACAATTGTATGCAATCGAGAGTAACCCCAAATCTGAAAAATCCGTGTAGCACCGCCTATCTATCATTTCTTCTCGGAAGAAGCTCGACACAGAAAATGGAAGAAACTACTCAAAACGACTGATCCTCAACTATACAAACAGACCTATTGAATGTCCCGGAGGTATACCAAATGCCTCATATCAATCTTGTTATCACTACTATCCGGCAACAAGATACTTGCAACAATGAGTGTCATCATGCCTCGAGCACAAAACAGAACCTCATGGTTAGTGCTACGATCCATAATCCGATCCTCAGTACGTGTGAGCCACCGTCCGAGCGATGTAATCTTAATACCATGATTTCGAATGTTGGTAGCTGCACACGGCATACCATAGTATGCCCGCATATGCTGCATGATCTCCTCGTTGGTATACAGCACATCATCAGAACTAATGATCGGAGCACCATCGATCGGTAATTCCCATATCATAAATATGTTTTGGAGAGTGATTGTACACTCTCTGAAAGTCGAAATGAAACCAAAATGTATGCGTGGCTGGCTGTCACCTCTCAATCAACGCAGTGATAAAATGGTAATCCTCCCTCATATCACAGGCTAAATATGCCCTCCAAAATTCAACATTATATAAATAATGCTGAACCCGGGAGTGTAAAGCAACTGCACGAATATATTTATCCGGATGTTTTGGTGTAATAATCTCATCACGCATGACCTCTCTATCCAGTACTTGTGTACTTCTATGATGTACTAAATCACCGATTACCTCTGTCGAATCGGGATAGTGTAGACCACGTCTCTGACTCTGCGAACTAGAACTCTCTCCGTAACTCATGGCTACAATCAATAAATAAATACAATTATCATGAAAATAATACACAAAATAAATAAAATGCACTCAATAAATAATCAAACTAAACTAAACGTACCCAGTAAATCCGCCCTTAGTCAGGATCTGGGGAGGGTAAGATGTACGCAATCATACCCCCACCCCTCACAGGATGAGGAGATTGTTTCCGTGGAGACCCACAACTCGAAAAAAATAAAATAAAAATAAAAATAAAATAAAATAAAATAAATACATACAAAATATAAATAAGATAAAATAAATAGAAGATCATATGTTCAAGTTGTGGTGATATTCTGACGACTTTATTACCATTTAATTTAGTTTCATATTTTCCGCTTAGGTTAAGTAGTCATAAATAGAGTTTTAGAATATTCCGACGACGAAATCGCCGGAACCGAAACTAGACATGGAGCTTATGATCTTCTATGCATAAGCTTTCTAACGATGTGCCCAATTCCGTCAACGAACAATCCTAGTAGTCGGAATTGAAAATGCATGTATAAAATCATGTCACCAGATCTTGCTCCATTAAATAAATACATTAAATAAATAAATAATAAAATAAAAAACCTGATTTGTTGCTGCCGTGGGATGTGACTAGGGACGGTGGGGTTGGGTTTTTTTTTGGATAGGTAAATGGGAGAAATACTCCCTCTGCCAGCAGACCAAGCTACCTTGATTGACGGAGGGGTTAGGTATATATAGAGAAAAGATCTTACTCGCTCTGAGAGCGAGTAAGGACTTAAAACTTACTCGAACCAGGTAATTACTTACTCGGAGCGAGTAAGATCAACGTGTCTTACTCACTCTGGGAGCAAATTTAAAAAAAATAATTTCTCACATGGCAACTCTAAAAATTTGCCACCTTAACCATGGGAATGAAGTTCAACTGATAAACCATCACTACAAGCAGTCAATTTCTGATGCCGTATATTAGTCAACTCAAGACCTCGACTTCCTCCAAGGAGCAAAACCGGGTTACCAGGAAGACCAAAAGATGGAATTTTTACACGATATTGCCCCACAACTCGGATTAAATCTCATGCCCGGAAACTGTAGCAATTCACAGACTAACAGAGTCAGTCGAAGTGCACAAAAGTTGACCACTCACTGCCTTCAAGATTTGCAGGTGCTATCGAGAAAATCTTGCATATCTGAGAAGGTCAAACTCTTCGCAAGATTCACGTAGCAGAATTCTCATGCAGGATAACATACTCGCGGCTGCATAAGGAAGGATATGGACAGTAAGATCAGGAGAGGCAGTGCGAAAAAAAAATGCAGACACCAGTCAGAAAGCAGTCGATGAGTTGTGTATGTACATAGTAATTACCCTCATCTATGAAATTTACCGGACATCATAAATTGCAGAGCATGATATACGGATCAAGGTAAAGGAAATAATGATGAGCTTTGAGAATTCAAGAATCAATAACTGGTGTCAGTTTACCTGCTATTACCAAATTTAACAGTGTCATTTTCAACCAGTTCGTAGTATCTTTGGGGCTCCATTCGATTTTCCTGAAAAGCGACAATGAAATCGGACAATAACTACAATACTTTTCTTCATATTCCAGCACGTAGATCGTACAAGGAGGGACCATAGAAAAAAAACTACACATAATTCTATGACTTGCTTACATTAATGAAGGTGCCATTTGTGCTCCCAAGATCCATTAGATATGGCCTAGTGAACATACAGTATATTTAGTGAAGTATTGTGGTAATATGAATGTTGCCATCTCGTGGCAGTCAAAACAAATAATGTTAATCGTACCTCACTTTTTTCGTCATCATGCCATCCGGATTTTCCACCTCCACTTGCCTACAGAAACCAGAAACCAGAAACCAGAAAATTGAACACATTAAACAGTGGGAAAGAATAACGCAGGAATTCGAACAGCAGTCCTACCGATACTGAAGAATAGCATGTTGCTTGCTGCATGATGGGTGGTCAGTAGGAATATCTGCAACCCGTCTCTCTCTACCAAAAAGATAGCAACTCTGACGATGTACATAAAGGGGTTCTGCATATATAGACACTTACAATGATCAAAATCAGTCTTGTCAAGGTTCATTTACATGCATTTTACCTGAAATATCAATTATTCTCTTATCGGAATCTTACAATTCACGATTCATATGCTTATGCCCCATTAGTTGTCCAAATCTTAGGATTTGGTATTCAAATATTACGATTAATTAATCGAATATTAAGATTCACAATTCAAATGTAAATGCTAAACTTTAACGATTATTTATTTATTTTTATTACAAAACATTTATTTTAGTATACTTAAATTATGACTGAATCTTTGCAATCCAAGATTCGATTTGATTCATGATTCAAATCGCATGGTCCGGAGATAGAACAAAGAAGAAAGGGACATATGGCTAAAACAAATCAGGAAAGATGCAAAATAAGGTACAATTAATGCCTCGAACTGATTGAGGATCTCAGATATAGAAGGTCAAGTTGGCATTTGATACACAAAATCTGCAAATGTTCCAAAAGCTTACCATTAAGCACTTCCCCATCCTTATCCTTGAATACATACAATCGCCATCTTACATCTGGTTTTCGAGCATCAGGTGGTTCATTAAACAGCAGAGTTACACCTGACAGAACACAGATTATCAGGATTAAAAAAGAATAAAGCTAAACCAAAAGAGAGAAAGATCTTTATTAAATTATTGACCTTTTCTAGACAAATATTTCTCATACAGCCAATTTTATGTACCTTCAGAACAGTATATTAAATGCTGGATTTATGATAGCTTAATTCATTGTGATTTATAAACAAATAAAAACCATTTATCTTCCAAGAAAATCATTCAATTATAGCGATAAGCAATTATATATCTCATGATTCTCATGTTTTGGCAACCAAGACAAGAGAAGACTACAGTGGCACAACAGTAACAGCTCAAACGAAGACTAATGATAACATCATTCGCAGTAACCAACAAGTGATTAATTTTGCGGGATAGGAGCAGGCATTTAGACACTTTTGTGTCAATATGCATTTAGACAATTACCTTGTCAGGGATACCGAGATTGACGGACATCCCTTTCCAAGATTTACCCTCACTTACCAGCGACGGACCAAAGGACAGC
>JAOYMZ010058943.1:0-13184 GCA_025802335.1 Pinguicula primuliflora
CAGATCCTTGTAATTATTTTCAATGAAAGCTCTGCCAAATTTTACCAACACAATATCAGCAAATGATTCCAGCCATGACAAATCAAAAGAAAAAGGGGAAACAAATCACCTAGATCCAGCCACGTGTGAAGTAATCGCCGCAGCTATCAACCCAAACGCAAGAAATCTTTAACGGAGAAAAGAAGGGTGGCCTCATGGAGTGCGGGTTGAGAAGACGACGACGCAGAGAGGAATGAACACGGCAGAACGGGTAGAAGATGAGGCAAAGATCGGGGAGCGGCGGATGTGTAACCTAGGAAAGAGAAACCGTGATGAGGAGGGAGGAAAAATTTGGAACAAAACGGCAAACATTTGTGAGAAGAATTGAGATAGTAATGTCGTTTCGTGAGCCCTTTTAATATATAGATTTACTTACTCAAAATAGAAGTGAGTAAATACTGCTAAAAAAAAGCTAAAAAATTTATGTACTCACTTCTTTTTGCTAAAAAAAAAAAGAAGTGAGTAAATACTCAGGGAACAAAAGGACAGAAAAATTTATGTATGTACGAGAAATAATTTCAGAGATCACAAGTACCACTCAGATCACTTGCGTAAAATGGTAAAGGCCAAAAATTAGCAAAAGACATAAATATTAATTTTCCCTCAAAATGTTCTAATATGATTTATATTCAAATAAATTGAAATTCAAAGCATCTCAAGGGGTGTCATGGGAGGTGCTCTATGCTCTAGGGGGTGCCTTATATCATTTTCCCTAGTTGTCTCAATCTGTCTGGCAATACGGTTCCTATCTCAGATGCAACTGAAATCCCAATTATAACTGAAGGTTCTCTTGTCGATCCATGTTTATTGGTGATCTGAATGTGCACCAACTGCAACAAGAAAGAGGAGACAAATCCGTAGTAACTAGTAAGTTACAGCAAATTTTGTGAAGGAAAAACTAGGAAGATTTCTGAGCAATGTCAACAACAGATATTGCTTTGGAATTTCAAGTGGATGAAATCATAAAAGTGGACCGCAAGTAATAAAAGTTAAATGAGGTTTTAATATTTTATCAACGGTTGCAACACCAAATTACAGATATATCTGATCACTTCCAGGAAATGAATGAAGGTTTTTTTAATGAAAATTCAGCCACTCCGAGTGACTTGCAAAAGAACATAGAAATTGATTTTACCTCACTTGGCAACAGATGCAATCCCAATCCAAGTTGTTCCTTGAATTCTGCAAGATTTTCAGTTAGATCAAAAATTGAGTGGCCCAGGGTGAAACTGAAGTGGGCTAGAGACATCATAGAAGCTGGCTCTGGCATTATAGTAACTCCACCAGGAAATTTTAAGATGTCAAATGATGATGGCTCTCCAAAAAGTGAGGACGTTAATGTCAAATTGCATCTTCGAAGGAAAAGATCTATTAACGATGATTTCAACAAGCTCAAGGCCACTGGATTCATACTAGCATCAGTTGTTTCCGGGATAAAGCCGAACACAACACTGGTCCAGTTAGATGAGTTAGTCTGGTGCATGGAAAGAAGAACCACCTGTGGAGATTGATAAACCATCATTCTCACTAGATTATAGAGAACAGTGCAAGTACCATACTCATAACTAGAAAAAATGACCTTCAATGAAGGGATACCTATTTCATCATTGATATCATATTCTAGCCTTGAAATGTACGGTACAAGTTCTGAAACTGGTTTCTGAAGCTTGAAATAGGATTGAACTGTGGCTGAAATATGAAGAAGATAAGGAGATTAGGAAGGGAGAGTTTACTCAAAAACATATGGAAAGAAAGACCAGAAAACTGCTCGATCTGATTCTACATGTAAGTTTTAGTTCATTCTTTTAGGTATTTGAACACAAATATGGCTGAATGATTAGTAAATTACTTGATCTTGCTCTATCATGTAGAGGTTCTCTAGTTCCCAATTTTCGACATTTGAGATTTCATAAGTCTTTTTCTTACAATCCCAATCTTAGGGATTTCAATTTTCAACAAGAACAAAAGCAATGGATAAAATAGTCTCAACTCAAGTGACTATACCTAATACACTGATCAGAGAACCCGAGAATAGCAAGTGCACATATACGGAAAATCAATGTTAACCATCATACTAAACAGAATTAGATGCTGGCGTTACAAATGAAAAGATTACACCTACAAAATTAAGGTTCCTCTTTAAAGGTTAGCATGCATTTGTTAGATTCAAAGACAAGGAAGCTAGCCACAATCATCAAGCAACAAGTTTCACCATTCTAAACCACCTGCATAAGTTCCGGAATTAAGATGATCCAGAGTCCTCCGAAGTTAGCGAGACCTTATTGAGATTTAACTTCACATACGTAGAATTTGTTAATGCCCCACAAAGAAAATAAAAGGACTGTTACTCATGTTTAAGCAGGCTGAACTTATTATGATAATAGCAACCCAAAGAGAATAGTTCTCTAATTATAGAGAACTATTATAGAGAACACAAAACAGTCATTAAAAAACAAGTTGCCTAAGAACCAACTATAATTTTCAAATGCCAAACTGTAAAATGATATGACAACTCACTTCTAATCTTCGCCTAATCTACAAATAATAACTAAGAAATGGTTCATGGTCACAACTAATGGAAATATGGAATACAGAAAAAGACGGCATACGCATGGCCATATATTTGAAAAATAGCCATAAGACCAATTACCTGAAATAAGCCACTCCCTTAGGGTTTTGAAGCAACCACGTTATATTAGCGAACTAATCAACTATGTTTCAAGACCAATCACGACTAAAAAATAATTCACCCACAGAACCTTATGGCAGACCTCGGTTGCAAAATCGAACTCTATACCGAAAGAGAAGGGGAAAAAGATCAACAAGCAATCCGCACAAATTCACCTCTTAGCTCGACCGCTATTCCTGCATCAAATCCGTATTCCCTGTGCCCACGCGGAAGAACCCCGAAAAACGCGGAAAGAAAAGCGGCGATACTGAATAAAAGAACGACGGCACACTTGAAGCTAAGGACTCTTCCCAAACCCCTGGAACATCTCCCGGAGATCCAGACTCCAGAAGTACTTTCGCCACGAGATGGCTGTTGCGCCACCGGCAGACGTTGATCGATGGGCTTCCCCATTTCCACCACAGCATCGGTTCCCGGCAATTGTTGTTCCAAATCTAAATTTACAAGATTACCGTAGTAGGGGCGGAATACATTGAATCTTCTCGTTGATCGATCACTCGCTCACAGTCCACACATCATCCTCCGTCTCCTCTCTCGGTGAAGAAAGTGCGTGTCCGCAACTGGGTTTAGTGAGTGGACAAGTGTGCGGGAATGAAGCGCCGGGAGTTGGGAGTATAAAAGAATTGTACAGTGTCTTTGTCGTAGGCGCTTGCTCTTAAATATCGGTTCACATACCACACCAATCTCGCAATATTACATAAGTACTGGACATTATACAATTTTTTTCTAACTGTACACCCGCTAAACTCCCGAACACTCCAACATAAAGAAAAGATATTCTTTAACGTAAATGATTTTCTACTGGGCCCAGTAAAGTACGGTGGTCCAAAATTTACTGTCGGTAGTGACACATACCCGGTACCGGTCGAGTAGCAGTACCGGTACTGCTACTCGCGATCGGTTATGCATCTGATACTGGTACCATAATCATGTGTACCGGTACTGCTAGACTGGCGAGTGCCGGTAAGAACCCGACTTTCGCTTTCGACTTTTGTTTTATTTCCATTTTTCGTTTTGTCTTTCGTTTCGTGTTTCAGAACCTGACTTCGCCCTTCTCGCCCTCACTCCGTCGGACTGTCCCCATCTCCGATTCTTCATTATCTTGTCCCCATCTTTGATTCTCCATATATTCAGTAAGTGTATTCGTACATAGAGGTTTAAATTCTGTAATCAGGCATTTGTCTCTATGCAAATCCGTGATTTTCGGTAGTTAGGGTTTGGACTTTGGCCTCCATTTTGTATTGTGATTGAGATCTGTTTTATGAATCTGTGAATTGAAACCGTGCGCCTTACTGTGCTGGAGGTAGATTTAGGAGATTTGTGGCATGAACTTCACAAATTGGTTGTGAATTGAATCGGTTGTATTGAATATTTTTGCCTGGCAGTGTGTGTTCTTGCAGTACGTAATCCTGATGTTGTTGAACATGCCATGTTGTTGAAATGTCGTGTTGTATTTTTGCCTGGTACATTGTGTATAAGTTCTGGTACATGTCGTGTTCTTGCAGTACATGTCGTGTTATTTTTGCGTGGTGCATGCCGTGTTCTTGCAAGCACGTAATATAAGTTTTGTTAATTGTGTATATTAAGCTCCGTTCTCCCTTTAGGAGGGACGACTCTCTACCTACTACAAATGTTGCTACATCCTTTAATCCGATTGGGGAGGAAGTTCTTCAAAGTATAGAGACTGAAGATCCTGCACAAAAGAAAAGGAAAGCAAAGACTAGCCCTTATTGGGCATATTTTACAGAGGTCATTCCACTTGTAGATCCTCTGAAGCCGAAGGCCAAGTGTAATTTTTGTGGAGAACCAGCGAATTGAGAAACCAATATATACGGGACGGGTACTATGATAAAACATTACAAAGGATGTCAAAAAAGAAAGGCAGCTTAAGGACAAGCAGCAGGATCAGGAACACAGGCCACGCTTTCATTCGATGCTAGTACATCGAACAGTAGTGATGTTGGACAGTTGACACTGCAAAGGTATAAAAGGTCGAATAATCTTTAATGTATGATAATTGATAAGAAAGCGTGGAAAAATTATTTGTTTATTTATTTTGCAGGTTTGATAAGAAGGCGTGGAGGAGGAAGATCGCTAGGCATATTTTATCGAATGAGTTACCTTTCAACCATGTGAACAAGATTGGCTTTGCGTTCAACATAATGAGACAATCAGTGAATGAGATTTTTGAAGAGTACCAGTCTTTGTATGATGGAGGGACAACTCATGCAATCTTTAGGGTTCCTAGTTCTAGTGGTGCCTCCTCTTCAGGCTCTAGTTCAGCAGGACTCAGTAAGAAATTCCTTCAACAAGTGCAGCAGGAGATTGGGCAAGAGAATACTACTGAACTGGAGAGATACTTGGCAGAATCACTTGTTCTAGGAGAAGAAAATTTTGACATTTTAAAGTGGTGGAGAAATAGTAAGTTTAAATATCACGTCCTTAGTCAGATTGTTCGGGACGTGCTTGCAATCCCAATAACTACTGTTCCATCAGAGTCTGTTTTCAGCACAGAAGGACGAGTGTTGAGTAGTTTTAGGAGTTCTTTGGGAACCGGTACAGCAGAAGCACTCATTTGTGCCCAGAGTTAGATGAAGGATGCTGCTATAACCAATCTTAGAGCTCCTTCCGATATGAGTTCTCAGTTTGAGCCGGAGGACAGTGATTTGAAGGATGACGCAGGGACGAAAGATCCTACCGCGATCGCCATATATGAAAGTAATATATATATATATATATTTCAAAATATATTATAAATGTAAATCATCTATGTTTTATGTTTTATAGCCTAATGTCTTGACGTATATTTTATGTTTTATGTAGAGTTCTTGAAAGATCTGATGAGTTTTCTCTATGAAATCAGATGAACTATTGTTGCATTTGTGGAATTAAAATGATGATGTTGTTGTATCATGGACATGGTTGGTTGTGGTGGACATGTGGTGTGAACTTGTGGCTTGAAACTTTAATTTTGGTTGTGGTGTGGATTTGTTGTTTGGATTTGGATTTGAGGTTTGGTATTGATATTGGTATTGGACTTGTGGTTGTGGTTTGGATTTGAAATTTGTGGTTATTCTCGTGGTATTGTGGACACTGTACTGTGGTTATCGTTTTTGAATGCTGTTTGTATCGTAACTATCGTTGATCTTGATTCGTTGTTAGATTATTGGCTTAGATGTTGAAGTTGTAACATGTTCATAAATCATAACAGGTTGATGGCTTGATGCAGAAATCAGCCAAAATATGCCATCCGGTACCGACAGTACCGGTACCGGATGCGAATCTGGTTCAGTACCAGTACAACACCCTACCGGTACCGATGTACTGGTACCAGTAGGCATCAGTACCGGCCGACATCGGTACCCAAAACGAGTACCGAAAGATAACCGGTCCGGTACCGATCCAACGTCGATCCGATACGGGTCCAACGTCGGACCGTTATCGGAATACCGGTTGGACAACCCTACAGTAAAGTGCCATTTACGTAATATTTAATTTATTTAAAATAACTAATAATAAATATATATACACTTTATAAAATTGAAATATATGTTTTAGTGTTTAAAACATTTAGTTTTTAGGTTTATAGGATATGCTTTTAGATTTTAAAGCGACAAAACCGTCGTAATATTAATTTTGAAAAACTTTTTATTATTATTATTATTATTATTTTTCTTTAGGTGATACCAAGATTCGAACTTTTTACCTCAACTATCTACACACTCACACCACTAGGTCAAGGTCATCTTGATAATTTTGAAAAACAAACGTAGTAAGATATATATTTTTTACGTTTTATAGGTTTATAGCATTTAGTCATTAGGTTTATAGAATAGGGTTTTAGATTTTTTACGGTACCGAAACTGCCGTAATATTAATTTTACATGTAATAGTAATTTTGAAAAATAAACAATAGTTTTATAGGATTTATATCATTTAGCCCTCGATTTTATAGGATAAAATTTTAGATTTTTTAAGATACTATTAATTTTACATATTTTAATATATAGATTTTATATTTTATATGTTTTTGTGTCTGCATGGGTTATAATATATTTTTCTTTTGTACATATATAATTAAAACTCACGTGTAGGTGAGATGTTAAGGGTCATGAGTGTAAATTCCTTAGGAGTGGTAAGGGAGAGGAGGGACGCGGTTTCAAGTTCTCCAGTCTTTCGAATTTTTAAATTTTTTGGAAAACATGCGCCACATGGCGAATTGTTATTGGGTGTATCAGGCCCGAGACAAAAAGGGTCCGATACACGTAGCACTTTTATTCTCTAGAGGAGTTTTTTTATGGGGAGTTGGACTTTTTGGTAGACCACAAATTTTAGTATATTTTTATACTACCAATCCGCTTTCGGAATTGACTTGTCAAACTTAGGATCAAAATCCACTATCTTTATCAATTTTAGAATTGGGCTGGAATAAGAGTCCAAAAATACAATCCCATATTTACGAGTCATCCCCCCAAAGGGGCCCAATTTCAAAAAAATATTAAATGACTAATATGTCCTCGCACGATCGTTCGTAGTATATGTGTGATTCACCTCCTTAAACGTGTTTTGCGTCTCTTCATCTGACACGAGGCTCTACAACCCTTACGCCATTTCGTCTCATAAAGCAAAATAAGCAAAACTGAAGAACACGCTCCCCCATCTACAATGTTTGCATCCCCTAACGAAAACCATTGAAATCTCAGGTACCAAAATCGGAGGAGGAATCCAGTAACCCTCCAAATATCTATTTATCCAGCCCTCCTCCTCCCCTAATTGAGGAACTATGTGAGTCTACCCCTCCAGCAGAACACGCTCCACCATCTACAATGTCTGCATCCCCTAACGAAAATCATTGAAATCTCAGGTACCAAAACCGGAGGAGGATTCAAGTAACCTCCAAATATCTATTTATCCAGCCCTCCTCCTCCCCTGATTGAGGAAGTACGTGAGTCTACCCCTCCAGCACCGCCTATTGTCGTCAAAAACGAAGACGTCGAGGTATATTTGTTCTAAAGATGATCTTTTTTACTTTGGTCTGATTTTGCATGGCTGGATATATAACATTAAATGTACAATTAATGGCATTTTCATATATGTGGTTGAAAATGTGATGGATGTATTTCTGTGATTTTGACACTGCTTGTTGTGTGATGTACTTACTATGTTAGTCTACATATGTGAGTAAATATGAAATTTGTGTGTTGGATTTGAATATATTGCATATTATCGAAATTATCCCATCATGTGTACTTACTATATAATTCTACATGATTATCAGTTTGATTTTAGTGAGTGAAAAAACATAATTGCTGAGCAGAAGGAAGTTGCCAAACATAAGAGGCAGGTAGATATTAAGAAGGAGGAGAAGGAGAAGAAAGCCAAGGTGGTAGAGAAATGGGAGATGATCAAGAGAGCTCTCGACGGAGGCATGCCTGAAGAGTTTTTATCTAACTTCGATAGTTCGAGGGAGGCATCTAACTAATCCATCACTGACGGATCCCACCACTCCTCCCTTGACTCCACAAAGTGAGGGCTCCCAGAGAACAACCTCAACAATGATTGGGCCTGCTTCATACTCTCAGATCCTGATGCACTATTGGATGAGGATACAGATGATGAAGAGAATGTGGATGAGGAGGAGGAAGAGGAGGACGAGGACGAGGGCGATGATGATGATGATGACTTCTGAATTATGGCATGCACTTATTCAGATTTCATATCATAGTGTCATCCTTATTTTGTTGGTGGTGATGCTATCCTTTCGTCTAGAGCTGACTTGTAAATTTGGTCCTCTTTTTGAAAACAGTGGTTCTCTTTTGACAATGGTCATATTTTTTTGATTTTTCTTGTTCATGTTAATGTTCATTCTTTTAAGACAATGGTCCCATTTTATCTATTAATGTTCATCTTTTTAAACAACTTATAAACATGGCAACTCATGAACAAGAACACAAGTACATTCCAAAAAAAACAGAATACAAAGTTGGTCTAATCAAAGAGAACAAAAACACACATTCAGTCTAGCACTATGAAGAGATTACAAGAACTATTATATAAAACAGATTCCGCTCACTGCTTCATTTGTTCAAGTGACATGATCTTCCACCTTGTCATAGATGCGGGATTAGTTGTAACCTCCTCTAAGATTTTCATCTTGCTATTTACCTCCATGCTATCGGGTCCCATGGCAGTCAAATTTTGCCAAATCTGATCATATAATTCCCTTCCTCGCAATAATCTCATCCATTTGATTCACTTGAAAGAATATAAGTACATTCTTAAATTCCTATTTTTTGGGATCTTCAGTAAGGGTGTTGATGCCAACAGATCCAGCATTTGGTGTTTTTGGTGTCCTACATCCACTGCTCTTCCTTGACCGTTTGTCTGGTAGTATATAATGAGGTGGTGACACATCCACAGTCATAGGCATTACCCTTGTCTCCTCAAGCGGTTCTTCTGTTGGTTCGTCAGCTTCATTATCCAACTGGTCATCTAACTCCACAGTAAACGGAACATCACAGCTTGCTGAATATGTCATTTCACTTCGAGCGGTGTTGTAGTCCTAAATACCAGCACAAGTGGCCCTGATCTCACACCAGTCGTAATAACATATCCATTTCCTATTCTTCAATATTTTTGTATTTGATACTATCCTGTACAAAATATAACAAAATAGGATTCTACATTAAGTAACAAAACAAATATGACAATGCATGTCTAATAATGGTACCGCCATCCGTTCGCTCAATAGTTCTTCGTCAAAATATGATCTGCATGGAATCTGAGTCAAACGTAGATCCACTGTAGAGAGAGGCAAATGGTCAGGGCTAAATGGGCCCAAACCATTTCCGCCCGGACCGAAAACGGACGGTCCGATTTATAAAAATTTTAAACGGGCAGATACGAACAGGACCCGTATAAATTGCATATAAAATTAAATATTGTAATTAAATATATTTCATATATAATTTTGATTTTAAAAAGGTTTAAACAAGTTAAAACGGGTCATACAGGATTAAACGGATTAAAACAGGTTAAAATCATTTATTGATCAAATGAGTAAAATGATTAAATTAATTTTTTTATAAATAAACGGGCGGATACGGGCGGATCCCATTTCCGCCCATTTAAAAATGGGCGGATACAGTTATAGTTTTAAAAAACGGATGGGCTTCATCCGAATCATTTTCTAAAACGGTCCGGTTCGGGTTCCAATCACCCGGACCGTTTTCTAAAACGGGCGATCCGGGATGCCTCTCTCTAATCCACTGAGATTTAAATAGTCGTTTAGCAGGTTGTACTCGCTTTTTCACACCTTAATTTTGTTTTGGACTTCGTGGCTGGTGACTCAAGTTTCAAGCATCTCTTGTGATGAGGGATGCACACTTCTCATTGAATTCCTTTCGAAAACCGTTCTCTGATATGAACCATTCCTTTATACAAACTTTCGTTGCATCTACGGGTGGCTTTTCTTCCGGCTGACTGAAATAAATTCTTGTATTTTGTATTAGTGTTGTATGTTTTTCTGGGTGATCTGCGGGCTCCTTGATCATTGTTGTTACTACCATTACTTTGAGGTGGATTGCAATGAGCAAGAGGAGGATAGATGGATCTGGAAACCTACTACCACGGGGCATTATACTGTATCCTCTGCATACACAACCAATGACTGACATTTGCAAACATTTAAGGAGGAAGATAGAAGCGGCCTATCAGAAGTCCGAGGCAAAATAGCTCTGAGGAGTGTGAAATACTTCTATTGGAAGCTAATGTGCGGCAAGCTATCGACTACAGACACCTGCTGAAGCGTGGTCTACATTTGCAAGAGGTGGAAGTTACTTGCGTTAAATGTGTAGCTGAACAGGAGTCAGTTTGGCATTTGTTTTTCCACTGCCCGCAGGCGCATACGCTATGGGAAGATCTTAGCACCTAGAAAGGCTGGCTGTATGTTCCAGGAGGAAATTCCAACGAGCAATTTATTATATGGGTCCGGAATGGCTCAACAAATGCTGAGAAGAAAATACGAAAGGCAATATAACAGGCTGCTGTTTGGCATATTTGGAAAGAAAGGAACATGATTTGTTTTGACACAAATCTTGGTTATGAAGAGCAAGCTAAGACTGGAGATAGCACAAAGATCACAGTTAGACATTGGTTGCAGGCCACAGGATTAGTCAGCCAGAATCTCCCTATGCAACAATGGATAACCTCCCCGACAACCAGCATGGTGAATAACTAGAATATGTAGTAGCTCTAAATAGACTGCAAGCTTAGCGGTAGCCAAAGTTTATGGCTTTGTACATATACATTTTGAGCTTTTATTGAAGCTCATTTTTATACCCAAAAAAAACAATTGTTGCGTCTAGAATCACTTGGTTAACAGTTATTGCCTCTTTTACAATAAGTTATGCTGTTAATTCATATTACAGATTTTATCGATACTATCTATATTTTGTCCGAGCTGGGGGTCTCCACGAAAACAATCTTCCCATCCTGTGAGGGATGGAGGTATGATTGCGTACATCTTACCCTCCCCAGACTCTCCACGAATTTACTGGGTACGTTTGATTTGGTTTGATTTGGTTTATCGATACTATCTATATATTAAGATAACTCAGTGTTGGTGGGGCCAGAGTATGATTATTTCCGAGCACAATGGCTAGACAGTAAGATTGGACCACAACAGCATTGCAAGTGAGCAAAACTCCCATCAATATAATATTATTAAAACCTCCTTCAATATAATATTATTAAAATCTCAATCAATATAACATTATTATAACTTCAATCAATACAATTAAATTTAAAAAACCCACTAGATCTCTCATAAGTGCGCTTACTCTCACTCTCCCAGTTCTGATCAATTCTCTCCATGATTTGAAATATTTTTCTCATTTCTCTCCTTACAAAATTGGACCTGGCGAATCTGATCGGACGTTATTTGTATCCTCGATAGTTCTGTAAAATTGTTGGAAGATTTAATTTCTGTCATGTCTTCTCTTGGTTTGGCTTACCCCTCTTCAACGTATCATTCATCTACCTCAACCTCAATGCGACTAAACCGCACACCTCATTTGTTGATTTCCGAAAATCCACCTCATTTGCGAATGTAAGAACGTGGCTTCTAATCGGCAGAGATTTCATGCAGTTTTTGCTCCAAATCTCCAAAAATATTCTAAATCTAGGAACGCAGTTTCCATTCCAAATGTCCAAAAATCGGCCTAAATTTCAGGTTTAAGTTTCTTTTCGATAATCTATATCCCTAACCCGTTTCCGATTTTCATGGTTTGTTATCGATAAGTCTTGGTGCACTTATCACTTACATTCCTATCATCTACACAATATTGATAAATGTGGGTTCTTTCTGTTTGCATTGTCTTCGCTTTATCATTCTTCGGGTATTTCATAAGTTTGGATTGAAATTCCAAATTGAATTACTATTTTCATATTGATTAAGCTAACCGTTTTTTATTGTTTGGTTATAGGCTTTCAGAATCAACACACTATTTTCTTGAATTTCCCGCGTGTCTTCGGTAATAGCAACTCATGTCTCAACTGTTTTCGCTTCATGCTTTAGACATTTCTATATTCTGTCTACTCCTTAATCACATGTTCTCTGTTAATTTTGATAATGAACCACAACTTTTGGTTTGTTGTTTTTATCTTCTTATTTTGGCTGAACACAAATCTATGGATTTCCCTTATGGATGATTTTTTATGGCATAGATTATGGTCCTGGATTATTGTGTTATGAATTGTTGCTGGCGTTTGACATTTCTATTCGAATTTTGCATAACAATGCTTTCTACTTTTATTCATGACTTCTTTGCGACTTTTGCATGAAGGTAGCATGAATTATTTTAACTTCTATTCAAATATCTACTCATCGAACTACTTTAGCTTGAACTCTTCAACCTTGGTTTATTATATATCAACATTTCATGGTTATAAAGGGTGCAAACTCGTACTTATTTGTTTTTTACTTGATTTTCTCAGTAAAACCACATGCATCCTAACCAAACCACATGCATCCTGATGTGGATTATATGGAATGTCACAATCCTTCCAAATTTACATTTATAATACCAAGACAACTCTAGACTCGTATAGAGAGTAAAGAAGTCCCGAATCGACTCTCGAAGGATTTGGGGTGGGAATTAGTGCACAAGTGAATATTTAAGTGCCGAACTATACTATAGTAAACACACTAAAATCGTTGGGAGTTGTTCTTAATTTTAATTAAATAAAAATAACAACTAAAGCAATTAAATCTAAATATAGATATTAGGGGATAAATATGGGTATAGGGCACTAACCCATCCCTTAAATGCTAACCTAAACATGCTCCTAATCTAATGTAGTTTCATTGGAATGGTGAGTCTAATTGCTAACCTCTAATCACTTGAACAATTAAATCTAGCCAACTAAGTAGCAAATAATTAGTGTAGGAAAAACC
>JAOYMZ010058953.1:0-13182 GCA_025802335.1 Pinguicula primuliflora
TTTAAGTCTCCCCTTTCGAGGCTAGATCCGCCTTTGATAACAAATGCTCTAAATAAACCCGTTTGACCCGCTCCAGTGGAGTGAGTAAGAGGACAATTTTAAAAAATTTAAAATCTGACAGGGATTTTTTTAAAAATTTGCCGGTTAATTTTTGCGGATTTAAGTCTCCCCTTTCGAGGCTAGATCCGCCTTTGATAACAAATGCTCTAAATAAACCCGTTTGACCCGCTCCAGTCCAATTAAAGTCGGACCCGTTACTTACCGCATTGAAATTAGGGCTCCTATGAGCCGGTCTCCCGTATTGTTGCCAGAGCCCCAGTTGTGCGTTCTTGCCTGCATTTCCACGATTGAATAATATTCGGCAGATGTTGTTTTCAGTTTGGATGTGATATCAGGTGAGCCCTTGCTATCGAAATATACTTTTTAGCTTTTACCTTTGCCAGAAATTTCGAAAGAGAAGATCTTTTGCTTTCTGCATTTGAGATCCCAATTTATTTGGATGGATTGTATTTACAGTATGTGTTGAAGTATATCTTTTTTTTCGATGTCCGATGCATGCGTTTTGGTGATGTACTGATTCGGCGAATGTTTTTCCCGAACAATCATGTGTTGGTTTGTGGTTGAAATATATCTTTCTGAAGTCATTTTGGTTACTTAAGCCGTGTGATTTTATTTGTTGGTGAGAAATGAGAATGGTATCAACCTCTGACAGAGGAAGTCATGTTGTTAACGTGTGATGCAAATGGATATTGAGTTTGATAAGTGGTGTGATGATTAAATGTAAGAATGTGGTTTTTATCTCCCGTTTGTTTTGCAGTGTCCAGCTGTGTGTTTTTGCCTACATTTACGAGCTTGATTGTTATTGGAATCGGTATTCAGTCTCAAATCCATTTGACCCACTCCAGCCAAAATAAAGTAGGAAACGGCTGCCTCCAAAGAATCTGTGTGCGGAACCCAGGCCAGGTTTGTTGTTGCTAACTTCATTTGTCTAAAACCCGAAAGCATGGCATGCACTTTTTCAGTCTCTTGTTGTCGGTGTGATTGTTGTCGGTGTGATGACTACTGCCAAGAAGTGCTTTCAAATCTGTCCAACAAAATTTGATGACATGCATGTCTTACGTGTGTTTCCTTAATTTTAGATCTTGCAAAAGTAGTATTTTATTACTTGTTTTTACAGCTGACTGTGAGATACTTTTTTTATGTGAATTTATTTTTGAAGCATCCAATTTTTACCTCCAGGTGACTCTCGTATCAGCCACATAACTCGTCTTATTTTATCCTCCTCGTATGGATGATCAAATACCAAATAACTTGACTCCATCAGATGCGCTTGTAGTGGAGAAACTCTTGGCGGCTTCTGGCTGTTCAAGTTTGAAAGATACACTAGAGTGTCTCATCCAAACTGCCAGAACTTCTGAAGGGCGGTTAGCTTTAGCCTCCAAACACATTATTATACTCGCGCTTGAACTCTGCCAGTCTTCCTTCCAACTTTCTGATCAACACCTGTGCTTATCCTTAAAGCTAATTAGAAACCTGTGTGCGGGAGAAATTAAGAACCAGAACCTATTTATTGAACGAGATGGTGTTGGTATTGTTTGTAAAGTTATTTTTTCTCTGGGATTGACTTCTGCATTCGAAAGTGGGTTACTTCGTATAATGTTGCAAGTTCTGGGAAATGTTTCGTTAGCCGGAGAAAACCATTGCCTTGTTGTATGGAATGAATTATTCCCACATGGTTTTCATGATATTGCTCGAATTCGAAGCAGGGAAACATGTGATCCTTTGAGCATGATTATCTATACATGTTCTTTAGGTAGTAATGAACGAGTTGATGAACTGCTTGCTGATCAAGGATCAGAAATTGTGAAAGAAATTGTACGAACGGTTATGACAGGTATACACTTGGTCTGTATCCACATTATGCTTGATCCTGATGCCTTTCATTTGTCAAGTATACATTTTTTTTGTATTGGACTTTATGCCTGATTTTAACGGTTTCCATTAATTTTTGTTTTGATTTTTGTAGCTGGTTTTGAGCACGCCTGGGTGAAATTGCTTCTGTCAAGAATTTTCATCGAAAAATCTTATGTTTGTTCATTTTTTCCCAAACTATATCCATTTATTCAAGGCGAGAACCATGATGATAATTTATCTCAAATTAAACATTTTGGAGCTGAGCAAGCATTTCTGTTGAATCTTCTCTCAGAAATAATGAATGAGCGAGTTGGAGAAATTGTTGTTTCTAATGAGTTCTCTTCGTACATATTCGAGATATTGAGAAGAGCTGTCCAGATTGTTGATTTCAGCACAAGGGGAAATGCAACTCTTCCAACTGGTTCAGCTGATATCGATATTGTTGGATACTCTCTCTCCATTTTAAGGGATGTCAGTGCATTTGATGATTCAATTGCTCTGGATGCAGAAAAAAAGACGGACCCTGTTGGCACACTAGTTTCTGCTGGAATTATACAGTTTCTTTTATCATTACTTCGGGACCTCGAGCCTCCAGCAATTATTAGAAAATCATTGATCCACAGAGCAGCTTCTCAGGGTTCAAAATGTTGTCCTTACAAAGGATTTCGTAGAGACATTGTAGCCATCATCGGAAATTGTAGCTTCCACGGTAAGCACATTCAGGACGAAATAAGAGAGCAAGATGGCATTCTTCTCATGTTACAGCAGTGTGTTACTGATGAAGATAATCCGTTTTTGAGGGAGTGGGGCCTCTGGTCAGTCAGAAATATTTTGGCGGGGAACATAGAAAACCAAAAATTAGTTGCTGAATTGGAGCTCCAGCAATCTGTGGATACTCCTGAAATAGCTGGCCTCGGCCTTCGAGTGGAAATCGACCCTTTGACACGACGTCCAAAGCTTATCAATGCTTAGTGGAGTACTCTGAAGCAAGTCGTCTTGTAGATTTGAGGTACGCATTTGTGAAGCAAGCTGATGATTAGTATGAGGAAGATGATAGTGTGGAATGCTGGAAGCTATGAATGAACTCGTTACACTTACTGCCTTTGTTGAATCATTTTGCTAATGCAGAAGCTACTGGGACTTGGCCAGCAAGATCGAACAATAAATGAAAAACGAAGCTGCTTTTTGATCATTGACACAACCTTACCAGTATGAAATCAACTATCGGTATGGAATCGATCAATAAGTTTTGCTTCGTGTGGTGTAATATAAGAACGCCCTTGCAAGAGTTACTTCCAAGTGTTATATTTGAGTTGATTCTGTATTGATTATATAAGTAGAAATGACCAAAGACGATTACCTTATCAACTTATGTCTTGTGTTTCTCTCAGAAAACTGATTTTCTCTATGGTTGTAAAATTATTTGGGTATTTGTTTTTGACAGAGCCACACATGTAATACATCAGAAGTTTTTTTATCAAGGCGTAAATACATCAGAAGTTGATCTTAGTCTTTGTTGACTATATGCTTTTTATTATATTGCACACTTTACAATTGCTCACAAAGCATCATTCTATTTGCTAAACATATTTATTACTTGATTATAGATTGTTTTTTTAGCTTGATTATAGATTGTGAAATGCTGCCAACTTCAAAGAAGTAAGATTGCACATTTAGGCTGGAGCAGTTTTAGGATTTAGGTTGCAGCATTTAGGTCTTAGAATTTAGATAAATGGAGAAGAAAGAAACATTATTTGTTGCTTATATATTAAAAAAACACTTTATAAACTTATTCATTATGTGATATAATATTTTTTGGTAGGTTTACCGTTTATGTGATATAACATTAGTCACAATCATAAATATTATAATTTATTTTTATTTATTTTTTAATTGTGATTATAATTATTTACATACACTAATATTAACAAATGATGTCAATAATGATGAAATATAAATATTGTTCAAGAAGGCGCAGGCTATGCAGCCGTGGCCAAAAGAAGAATTTTTAAAAAATTTTAAAAAAACTTCTTGTGCCTTGGGGCCGTGGTGCTAAGCAGTTTTTTGCCGTTCTGCTTCCGCTTTCTAATTGTTCGAACACTGAATATAAATAACATTAACCATTAAATAGTCAATTTTGAAAATATTAAGACAATTTATTTTTTCAATCATCTACATGAGCTACTTACATGCGCAAGCAGTCTTACCGATCATTATTCGCAAATGGCGAGGCATTGAAAAAGGAAATGTTATTTGTACAATGAGAAATTTTATGCTTCAGAATCTTAAAATCAGATTAATAATGTTAGGTCCGAGATAGTAATCGTGATCGTAGATTCACAACACTTGAATGATCAGGATTACAATCCTAGACTTAACCTCATTAATCTGTTCATAACATTCTGGAATGAAAAATTAGGCTTTGTACAATACTTATGGATACTAAAATTTGACATACTCGATCATATAATGTCAATGTTGCCGAAATCGATACAATTGATGAAATTTTTTTAATCCATCAAGTATAATAACCTCATGTTTTGATAGGGTTTCTTACGATTCCGTCACCCGATAATTTCTAAACACAGAATTGTCAATGTTAATTTTTGATCTTTGATATATTAATTATTCATTAATTTTATAATTTCAATTACGATGACAAAGTGAAAGTATAATTTAAATGAAAATTGGGTTAAATTTTAATATAAAAAATAATATATCAAATTTTAATGTGAAAAATGGCGTCACCATCCAACAAAAATTAACAGTGTTACGATTTCGTTTTCCATCGTCGTCTTCGAGTTTCTACTGGACTGACCAAGGGTTTCCTACTCTATCTTCGTTCATTACTACAATCTCTTCAATCCGTTAAAAGTTATGACCCTCCTTCATCGTCTTACGGCTGGGTATCGTGGCCTCGCCGCCGCCGCTGTCACAGGTAATCCGATTGAATTGGTGTAATGGTGTTGTGTTCAATTGTGTCCGGAGAGGCGGTGATTCCTCCATGATTAATTATACTTGTTGCTGTTAGCCATACTTTGATGATCTTTATGAAATTCAGTGAATTTATGGGACAAGTTGTTTGATGGATGTGATAAGAACGTCTCAGAAACCATGGCGATTTTTCTTGTTTTCTCAATGCTTTTTTATACTGATAAACTTGTTTGCTCTCTCTCTTGGTTATTCAGTCTCAAATCCCATTTGACCCACTCCAGCCAAAATAATGTCGGAAGCGTTACTTACCTCAATGAAATTAGGGATCCTCTGAGTCTCAATCGATCCGGTCCCGTTGGTTTTGCCAGTCTCCCAGCTGTGTGTTCTTGCCTACATTTCCTCGATTAAATTATATTCGGCAGATGTTGTTTTCAGTTTGAAGGTGAGAGATCAAGTGAGCCCTTGCTATCCACATATACTTTTTAGCTTTTGTCTTTGCCTTAAATTTCGATAGAGCATATCGTTTGCTTTCTGCAATTGAGCTCTCAATTTATCTGGATGGATTGTTATTTCCAGTATGTTTTGAAGTATACTCTTTTTTTTTCCCGAAATCCTATGCATGCGTTTTGGTGTTGTTTGGTTAATTATTTTCCTGAACAAGCATGATATTAGCGTTGCTGTTATGTGGCTCAAATATATCTTACTCAACTCATTTTTTGGTATGCAAACCGTGGGGTTTTTTTTGTTCGTGAGATATGAGAATGATGGCAACCTCTGGCAGAGGAAGTCAAATTGTTAACGTTAGTGTTTATGGATGTTTTTTTGTTTGTTTTGATAGCATGATGCAAATGGATATTGAGTTTGATAAGTGGTATGATGATGAAATATGAGAATCTGGTTGTTTTCTCCCGTTGTTTTTGCCAGTGTCCAGCTGGTGTTCTTTCCTACCTTTCCAATCATCCAAGTTCTACCTCTACAAGCGTTCCGAGAAGAACGCAAGGCATTTGCATAATGGTTGCAGTGAGAATTTCAAAACTCAAGCACCTTTTTTCGTTGAGATCTGCTGCTCTATTTCATGCCAGACCGGTTGATGCTGCATATGCAATCCGTCCACGCAGCAGAGAGACTAAGAGGGAGCACTATTTTGTGACGAACATGTTTACAACAACAGGTTTGAGTTCTGCTGCTTCTCGTCACATTGTTGCAAGTCCTTCGAATAGGCTACTGGGAGATTCAGGTTTCCAACGTGGTGGAATCAGTACTTTGCTTGATCGTCGTTATTTCTCTTCGGTTAGCGAGACAAAAGGTAGCATTACTAATTCTACCGCTGATTTGGGTGCCAGCATGACTGGTGCGAGTAACGGAGGTGCTGGAGGGGATGGTCTGATTGAGAAATTGAAGGAAATTACTCAATCTGCTTTTGAGGGTCTGAAGAGTACAGGTGGGAAGGTGAAAGAGGTGTCCGATGAGGCGGCTCCCCATGTTCAACAGTGGCTCGACAGTCATCCTTATCTTAGGGATGTGATAGTTCCGGTTGGTGGTACTCTGACTGCAACGCTACTAGCATGGCCATTACTGCCAGGTATCTTAAAGCAGTTCCATAAATACTCAAGTCAAGGTCCTGGGGCTCTGCTGCAAGGGAGCTCAATATGGGGCCCTGTTCCATATGAGAAGAGCTTCTGGGGAGCATTGGAGGATCCGCTTAGATATTTCATAACTTTGATGGCGTTCTTACAAATGTTAGTTGACCATTATTCTCTTTAA
Source organism: Pinguicula primuliflora (assembly GCA_025802335.1). NCBI lineage: Eukaryota > Viridiplantae > Streptophyta > Magnoliopsida > Lamiales > Lentibulariaceae > Pinguicula > Pinguicula primuliflora. Next base: position 6,613 of record JAOYMZ010058953.1, read on the forward strand.
TATGGTTGCTTAATTTTGGTATTGATTTTTTCTCTTAAGTTTGTCTAGGAATTTTTTTGATTGGTTTTGTTGCTGATTTGATGCAGTGGTGGAATGGTTGCACCTACAGTTGTTGCATCACATTCTGTTGCACAGGTTTGGAGGGGTGCTCTTGTTGTCGCAACTGTATGGTTTATTAATCGGTGGAAGACGAATGTGATTGCCCGAGCTTTGGCTGCTAAGAGCATGGAGCGTGGCGACAGAGATAAACTGTTAACGTTGGACAAAATCTCGTCGGTGGGACTCTTTGCTGTCGGTTTGATGGCGCTTGCTGAAGCTAGTGGAGTTGCAGTTCAATCTATTCTGACCGTGGGAGGCATAGGAGGTAAAAATTTCCATTTCCTATGGTGCGTCATAATCATCAGATAGTTTTATCACATTGAGGAATGTTTTTTCATATACAGAACTTGACCTCCTTCATGTTTATTTTTTAGCTTGCTATATCGTAATCTGATTAAGCCTTTCCTTTTATCTATAATGAAGGGGTGGCTACTGCTTTTGCTGCTAGAGACATACTTGGGAATGTCCTCAGTGGTTTGTCTGTACAGATTTCCCAGCCATTTTCAATTGGCGACACAATTAAAGTATGTCAAACAGTTTTCTGTCTCATTTTTGTATATCTGGTGGCTTCTCATAGCTGTTAAACACCTATGATCTATTTATTGAAGAAAATCTTCGGAATCTGTTCGTCTGACAACATGCTTTTACTAATATAGAGATAACAAAATGATGAAGTTCTTGTTTGATATTCTGGTCGAAAATATTTGTTCTGCTGTCCTTGGCACTTAGACTATTCTCCATTCTAATCCCGGCTGCTTTTCTCTCATACAATTCTGGCTGCAGGCTGGATCTGTAGAAGGTCAAGTGGTAGAAATGGGCCTTACCACAACCTCTTTGTTGACAGCAGAAAAATTTCCTGTTATTGTCCCAAATTCTCTTTTTTCCAGCCAGGTATGTATAGCAAACATCCCCCGCCATCCTCATAGTCGTACTCATAACCACATATGGATCACTTTTCACTTGAATTAGTGTCACTGTTTTGGATTTATTTTTCTTCCGCTATAGGTCATTGTAAACAAATCACGGGCCAGATGGCGTTTCATGATCAGAAAAGTTCCTATTCGAATTGACGATATAGATAAGATTCCGCAAATATCGGAGGATATAAAGGCCATGCTGAGGTCCAATTCAAATGTATTCCTGGAAAGGGAGGCTCCATACTGTTTCTTGTCTCAGATTGAGCGGTCATATGCAGAACTAACTCTTGGTTGCAATCTGAAAGAGCTGGCAAGCATTTTTCTCTACTCATTTTCTCCTCTTTTTTTTTTCAATAATCGACCGCTTGAATGAGGTGTTTTCGGTGAACTGCATTTCTTTTTTTTTTTAACTCTGCTTTACTTTCTGCAAATCCATAGAACAAGGAAGCAGAGCAAGACATTCTCCTTCAGGCGGCCCGGATCATTAAGAACCATGGTGCAGAGCTAGGAACTACTCTGGACACAGTCGTATGACGGCTCCAGGTAGATGTGAGCTTAATCTGCTTAAAGAGGAATATACAAATGACTTGCAAGCTTGTTCAATCCTTTAGAGTTAGATGCTGTGTTTTTTTTTGGGTAAGTTTAGATGCTGTTTTGTTGAATTAACATTTCAGTGCTGTCTGAAACCAGAATTTTGGGTTTATATGGTTTGGTATTGCATACAGAAACCATCTGATATTTACCGATTCAGCACAAAAGCTCAAATCAAGTGCATAATGTACAATAGTCTAGAATAAAGGGCCGGATATTAGGATTATCAACTTCCTTTTCACAATAGTTTTTGCTATGAATTCTCAGGAGTGAATCACCACTACAAACTCACTTTTGCATTGGTGGGAGGTAGGTGTTATTTGTAACACTTAGTTGGAGCGACATATCCAATAATATGGTCCCACATGTGAGTATTTGTAGTGTGGTAATTTATAGTGTTGTATATCATTTTGTATAGCGAAAAAAAGAGTAATGTTACATGTACATTTTTGGGACCCTATTTTTAAATCTCATGATGTGGTAAATATTACAACCACACTTTTTAGATGTGGTTTTTTTATTGAACGATTGTGATGCTTACCACATCATGGAATTAGATTCTAAAAGAAAGTACAATTAACATTATTCTTAAAAAAAATCTTCCCTCTCTTTTCATCCTTGTCAAAACCCTTCCTTTAAGCTATAGACCCTTTACTCGAATGGTTGAGCAATAATGACACAGACATAGTGTCAGTCTCAAGCCTTATACATCAATGGAATGGGATTTATCTATGAAAAATTTATACAATAAGACTAAAATCTCCATGTTACATTGATTTCAGCATCTGTAATTTTTTTAAAAAAAAATTAGATTTAAACCGTCTAAAATTAAGGTTATAATAATAATTGCCATTTTTGCTCTTATGTTTGTAGACTTTTCATTAAATGAGGAAAATGACAATGACTAAAATTTAGTTAGTTAGTCATATTGTGTGACATGAATATTATCAATCAAACCTCTCATATTGAGAAAACAAATGTGGGGCAAGGTTGGACTCTTATTCCACTACGTCAAACCTAAAATCCATCAAGAATTTAACAAAACATGCACATTCCCATTTTTAAAAATGCACAATTCTTCCTCACTAGCAATCAAATTTTAAAAGTTGTTGGACGCTGTACCTGTATGAATGGTTTAGGATTAGGGGTCACTCAAAATTTAGGCAGCCTAAGCAAGCATTTAATTATTTTAGTACATCCATAGTCTTTTTGCTATGGAACTCACAATTTTTGTATTTCATTTGAGGGGTAGTCATTTTGTGACAAGAAAAGCCGTAAGTTATTAGTTTTTTTTCTAGATAAGTAAATGACTATATTTCACTCATTAAATGACTGCACAAAGTTATAATATGGATGCGCGTCCATACGATACCAAAAGCAATAGTATCTAAACATACAACAATAGACTCAAGATTTCGCATTTATGCTCTCACCATTTTCGGATCAGTGAGCCAAACAGTTGTGGTGATTCCTAATGCCTTACCATGGGCAGACAACGAAGTGTAGACCTCCAGCTTGTTGTGTTCGACTATATCCTCAACTCCTTCATCATCAAACTTTATACAGTTTCGGTCCCTCCATAAGTTCCATACAGTAGATGCCCATATAGCTTTCCAAATATCATAACTCTTCTTCCCTCGCACCTGATTCAAATGCTGCGAGAAGTGTTCCAATGGCGAGTGTTCAGACACAAATGGGGTCCCTGTCCATTCATATATTTGCCTCCAAGTCTCCTCGGCTTGCTGGTATTCAGAAAATAGATGACAGATAGTCTCTTCCTCAGTTGTGCACCAGATGCATAGCTCATGTGAAGCTGGCAGTGTCACTCCCCTTCTGCAAATATTGTCTATGGTAAGAATTATTTCCTGCACCAGCTTCCATATAAAGATTTGTATGCGTTTTGGGATGATGGAGCACCATACTCGTTGCAGATTTTTATTCAGTATTGTCTCATCTACCAACACACTGTCATCAAGCAGTTTGTAACCCGATGAAGTAGAGAATAGACCTATCCTTTCCCCTTTCCAAACCCACTTATCAGGATCTGCAGAAAGTTGAGCAAAATTCCGAACAATCTCTAGAAGGGAGTCTAATCGTTCCTGCTCCCAATCCCTCAGGTTCCTTCGAAATGCCAGTGAAGTTTGCATGTTTGTACCTTCAGATAACACGGCACAGAGAAGCTGATCCTTCTCCAACGCTAGCTTGTAAAGATCAGCAAACCTAGTGGCAAAGGCTCCCTCTCCAGTCCAATTTGTACGTCAAAACAAGGATTTATCACCTATTCCCACAATCATTTGAATATTGTTATAAAACCAGACGGAGGAGGATGCTTCATACCATATATCTGTCCACATTTTAGACATAGTGTCTGGCATTGTTATGAGAGTCACGTCCGCATGCCTATCAGCTGGTTTGAGATATTTAGCAGTTATAATCTGCACCCACAAGCTGTTTGGTTCAAATTTCATCCTCCATATCCACTTAGTCAGCAACACAGCGTTCATCCGTTGCACATCACGAACTCCAAGGCCCCCCAAATTTATATTTATGCATATGTTTTTCCATTTTCTTTGAAACAGATTTAGGCACCTTGAATATAGATAGATAATAGATCAACTTACTCAGCAATGACGATTTAATCAACGTTACTTAGCAATAGAATCTAGATAATAGATTCAGTTATTGGTTCTTTTTTTATTTTTTATTTAAATAAAATTGAAAAATATATTATTATTTTAATAGACATTTAATTTCTTCCTTGTACAATTTAAAATATATGCACAATTGCTTATCATTAGTCGAAACGGAGTCCACCGTAATTATCAGTGCATTGTGAGCTTTAATTTGACATACGGCATCATATAGTTTCGATGTTTTTATCATTTAATTATTTTTTATTTGATTGACGTCTAAGTGTAGTGACCCGAAAATAATTGGAAAACACATTTCAATAACCGGTTATAGATTCTGGTTTCGGCATCTTCGTTGCCCAAAAAGCTAACCCTAACCTTAAATGGTGAGTTACGAGTGCTAAAATAAATATTTTGGAATCATCTTATCAAAATCATATAATCTGGTTTCGGCGGCTTCGCCACCAGAAAAACTAAAACCCTATGAAATAAGCATTTTAAGAGTAACAAACTTAACTCTGACCTTAAACGGTGTGTTATGAGTGCCAAAATATTTTCTGAAATCTCGCGTTGAAACCTTTTAGGAATTGGTCATAAATTCTGGTTTCGGCGGCTTCACCGCCAAAAAATTAAAACTCGATTAAATAAGCATTTTAAGAGTAACAAACTTAACCTTAGCCTTAAACGGTATGTTACGAGTGTTAAAATAAAAGTTTTGGAATCATTGTATCAAAATCATAGATTCTGGTTTTGGCAGCTTCGCCACCAAAAAAACTAAAATCATAATACATATGCATTTTAAGAGCAACAAACTTAATCCTAACCTTAAACGGCATGTTACGAGTGCTAAAATGTTATTTTGTAATTGATATTACAGCGATAAAACCGCTGTAAAAATCTAAAATGTTATCCTATAAATCCTAAAAGCTAAATATTATCAACCCTAAAATATATAATCGTAAAATTTTATAAACTCTAACCTTGAAATATTGTAATATTATTTTCGTTAAAAAACCTATTATTTAATAATAAAAACAGCAAAAGAAAATTCTAATTTAACAAGAAAATGTCTTTTCATTTATAAAAGAGTGTTTTTTATATATAAAAGTATGTTTTCCAACTATTAATTTGTTAAAATAAATTGGACACTTATCATTAATCTTTTCTAAAACACAATCATCAATACCAGATATTTAAGATTCATTTTGAGCAAACTTACGTTTTGTCAATATTATTTAGTGTTCGAGAAGTCGCTAAACGGAAGCGGTTCGTTCGGAGCCGAAAAAACGTTTGGGCCGCCTATGCGGCGCACAACCGCACAACACATTTTTTTTCGTTTAAAAAAAAATTGCGGCTGGACGGCCAGGCCAAAAATGGCGCCTAGGCGGGGCATACTAGAACAGAGCTATTATTTCACTATTATTATTTTTAATATATTTTGTATTTCCTTAATACCTAACTAAAATAATTAAACAATAAGTGGTTTGAGAATATTTTTCAAAGTGATAGTAAATCCATAATATAAGATAAAATAAAGATTAAGTAATAAGATTTTCCACATATCAAATTAGAGGAATGCTAAACTGACAATCTGCAAATCGAAAATTCAGACCTAAAGGCGGCGAAAAGACAAAAATGTCCCTGTTAAAGTGTTGCTGTGCTAAGTAGAGACCGGATTTTATAACTTTCCATTTAAATTCAGTCACTTTTTCTGTCCGTGTAGCACGACTGATAAAATTATATAATAAATGTCGTTTTGGTACCTATCTATATATAGAAGTAGACTGAAATCCTATATATATAGTATTAAATCCGGCTCAGTGTTACCATTCCGTTAAACTTAACGGCCGGAATTTGTGGTCTAACCATGTTACCTCCTCGCCAACCATGGTTACCTCCTCGCCTTCGTTCCCTCTCCCGCACCCAGTTGTTCACCTCTGCCTCTCGACACTTCTGTTCCTCACTGAGATCTGTGCTTGCGACACTTCTGTTCGTCCCCAGTCTCTTCTCTATTCGCGATTGCACCTTTGTGAACAAAACGAACAGCAATTTTGCTGAACCTCTTTCTGATATTTTGGGAACCCTTGCACCGCTTCACCAACCATGTGATTTCAGGAAGATTGTTTCGATTCTTTCTATCTGATTGGAAAGGATGGCCTGCAATATGCGCATCTTTCCAAATAAAATCACAGCCTCACATGATAATCACCTGCTCATATTTTTCAGTTCTATCCTCTTCTCAGCCGTTTACGGCCGTTCAGATGAAACTTTTGACGGTGGCAGTGGAATTATAAGCTTCCTATGAGATGTTCGCCTACTTTGTATTTCTGGGT